>JASDQU010885012.1:23622-33776 GCA_032191745.1 Picea mariana
TATGGAGACTGATGCCTCCGACTATGTTGTAGGAACAATTCTCACTCAACATGGTCATCCAGTAGCATACCATAGTGAGACACTCTCATATACTGTCCGAAAATACCCCACCTATGACAAATAAATGTATTCCATTGTGCAATACTGTCATCAATCGAAACATTACATTATGGGAAAGTAGACAATCATCCACACTAACAAAAATCCTCTACAGTTCATACAGACACAGGGGGATTTGCATAACGACCACCATCAAAATTTGTCCACATACCTACATCAGTTCCACCTCAACATCAATTATAAAATAGGGAGCACAAATCATGTCATTGACTACCTCAGTCATCCTCCCATTGTTGCACTCACCACAATGCTTTATTCCTATATGCATGATCCAGGTGGATATTGGTGGCCACCCACCTTTTCCAACTAGCTCAAAACAATTTTCTTGCAATTTTTGGTATTTTACTATTTTTAGCAGTTTTTAACTTCCAGGGCCATTTTGAGGGCCTATATGAAGGATTTTCGAGATCGATCTTCTTAATGATGGTTGAAGGATCTGATTGAGCCCTCAAAATGAATCTCCTTGGCAATACCTTTCCAACGAGCTATCATGTGCCCCAAATGGAGATTGTATGCAAAAGGTACGACCCCAGGAAGTTGATGTACTAACTTACCCAAATGGGGCCCACATGACTTTTGGCACTTTATCTCCTAGGGTTAGGTATTTTGGATGTCTAGGGTTTGTGAAATTCTGGCTTATTTTAAAAAATACCTTTAGAGCCTCATTGTAATCATGTTCTTGCAAATGAATGCAGTCGTCACATCTCTTCTCAGAGATAAGCCGCCACCATTCCAACAAGCTTGTTTTCCACTGCATTTTATAGTTTTAGCTTATTTCTTTATTGAATAAAAAACCAGTTTTATTGTATCTTTGTTATTTTGTTTTAAGCATCTTTTAATAGTATGTATTCATTCCGTTCTGCTGATAAAATGAAGATAAGTGGTATTAAGGTGGTCTTCTCCTTGTCATCTTCATGCATGTCCCCAACGAGGTCAGGGTACAAAGAATTGGGTCTCGAGCTTGTTTCTCTTGAGGACAAAATATCTCACATGCCCAAGTGACCTCTCATGGTAGGAGAAAATAAATATGAAGGGACAAGAGATCATTTCAAAATGTTTCTTGAGGAATCCCTCATGCAACAGAGGAACGAGATGCTGGATAGTTTCGCGCAAATCCTTCAGCGACTACCAACATGCGACGCATCTTCCTTGAGCGGAGGTGCCACCCCCTTCAAGGTACAAATAAACTTCAATATTCCTATATTTGAAGGTCAGATAGACGCATATGTTGTAGACAAGTGGTTGAATCTACTAGAAGGGTATTTTTATGTCCATAACTTTTCAAATAGAGAAAATATTACTTTTGCGCTCCTCAAAGTCATTCCCCATGTCAAATATTGGTGGGAAACTTTCTGTGAGCAAAAGGAAACAAAGGAATCCTCATTATTCATAGTCACAACCACCTAGGAATCCTTCAGGGATGCTATTGAGGAAAAATACTACCCTGTAAGAATTTATGACGACTTGTATACCAAATGGACCACACTACGGCAAGAAAGAGATCAAGCAGTGCAAGAGTTCACAAATATCTTCCATACCTTGTGCACCAAGCTGGGTATCAAATATTCAAAGTGACATCTAGTGCTCAAGTATTGCGGTGCTCTGCATAGATACATACATACTGAAATTGAATTTTTGGACATCTCATCCTTGGGCATGACCTACCGATATATTGTCAAAATCGAGCAAAAGATGAAACAAAAGATGCGACAATTTGGGCCTGGGAACCCCTCACAGCAAAAGCTAGGAAAGGGCAGCCCCAACCCACATAACAAAGGAAAAAGAAAATATGGATAGTATCAAGACAACCACTCTAAGCCGCAAGAAAAGAAGGACACCAGAAAGATAAAGAAAGATACTAGGAAGTGGTGCGACTTCCATAAGAGCCCTTGGCATAACACTTTTGATTGCCACTCAAAATAGTCACTGGTGGCTGAAGTGAAATCCTATGAATCAGATGTGGGTTCTGACTCTGAGTTAGAACCAGAAAGTGGAATATAGATCATTGGCATGGAACCTAGTTCCACCGTTGCTACCACCAAGCTCCAGCATGGTGAACCATACGATCCAGAAGAAGGTGAGCGCCTCTTTCATTCAAAGATGTGGATGAAAGGCACCTTGCTACACTTCATCGTTGATAGCGGTATCCAGAAGAACTTCATCTCAGTAGAGGTCATCAAGTGGTTGGCCTTGCCAACAACGTCGCACCCACAACCCTACACCATTGAATGGCTCCGCCAAGGAAGTGATCTCTACGTCAACCAACAGTGTCAACTGTCGTACGACATCAAGCCCTTCAAAGACAAGGTATTGTGTGATGTTTCTCCTCTCAAAGTTTGTAATGTTCTTTTGGGCCAACCTTATTTATGGAAATGTCTTGTTGTATATGAATCTAGGCCTCGTTGTGTTATTATTACTTTGAACAGGAAATTGTACAGGATACCCGAGGCAGTCCCTCCTAGTGCTATTTCCTTGATCTCTACCAAGCAATGTAGGAAGGTCATCTCTTAGACCGGGAAATTTGTCTTATTCGTGATTCACTCTCAGAGTGAGTGAAAGATTGCAGCCACGCTCAGGGCCTCTGCGAACGATCTCTCCACACAACAGAAGCAAGTGGACAAGGTCGTGGAAGAATACTCAGATATATTCTCTTCTCCTACCGGGGTACCTCTACACTGTCAGGTCAAGAATCTCATTGATCTGACCCCAGGTGCACCACTACCTAATGGGCTAGTCTACCACCGCTCTTTGTTATAAAACAAGGAGATCAAGAGGCAGATCCAAGAACTACTCCACAAGGGACGCATCCATCCCATCTCATCGCCTTGTGGGAGCCCAATCGTGTTGGTGCAGAAGAAAGATGGGACCTGGCAACTATGCATTGATTACCGGGCCCTGAATAAAATCACAGTTTGAAACCAGTACCTGATTCCCCGAATCGAAAACCTCCTTGATCAGCTCATGGGGGCCAAATACTTCAGTAAGATTGATCTGAAGTCTGGCTACCACTAAGTCCCAATAGAATAGACAGATGTATGGAAGATCACCTTCAAGTCAAAAGAAGGTCTTTTTGAATGGTTGGTCATGCCATTTGGTTTGACAAATGCTCCAACAAATTTTATGAGGATGATGGACGATATCCTATGACCTTTCACCAATAATTTTGTAGTGGTGTATCTGGATGACATTATCATCTATAACAAGACTTGGGTGGAACACTTGCAGCATATTCAACAGGTTTTGCACACCTTGCGGCAACACACATTATATGCAAACTTGGAAAAATGTTCCTTCGGCATGGACATGATCCTTTACTTAGGCTACATCATTGATCAACATGGTGTGCATGTGTATCCAACCAAGATCCAGGTCATTCGTGACTGGCCAGCCCCAACCACACTCACTGAACTTCGAAGCTTCTTAGGTCTCACCAATTTCTATCGCAGGTTCGTGTTCAGATTCTCTCGTATCGCATGGGCCCTCAGCCAAGTAACTAGTGGTGGCGGTAAGGAAAAATTTGTGTGGGGCTTGTCCCAAAAAAAATCCTTTGAGGACTTGAAGAATCGTTTGTGATCATCCCCAGTACTTTCATTGTCGGACCTGCCAAATCCCTTTGAGATCGAGACAAATGCTTCATACTATGTTGTTGGCGTTGTTCTCACTCAACACGACCACCTCGTGGCATATCATAGTGATACACTATCAGATGTTGTCTGTAAGTACCCTACTTACGACAAATAAATCTACTCCATTGTGCAAGTCTGCCGCTAGTGGAGACATTACATTCTTAGGAAGGAGATAGTCATCCACACTGATCACAAGCCACTGCAATTCATGCAGACCCAAGGCAAATTGCTGAATGACCACCATCAAAATTGGTCCACATACTTACAACAATTCCACCTCAACATCAAGTATAAAACATGAAGTACCAACCAAGTTCTTGATTGCCTCAACCAAAATCCAATTGTGACACTCACCATGGTGCTAGACTCTTGTGGCCACAATACCTCCGGATGGCCCTACCTCTATGAGACAGACCCCAACTTCTCCACCACCTACCAAATGTTAGGCGCCAATTCAGTGGTCACTAATTTCCATATTCAGGATGGGTTGTTGTGTCATCTGGGCCATCTCTGCGTTCCATCAAGCGAGCACGCGAAGCTGATTTGGGAATCTCACTACAGTCGGGTGGCAAGACACGTTGGCGTCAAAAATATAGTGGCAGTGCTACTGAAACATTTCTACTGGATAAAACTTCAACAAGATGTCAACAAGTATATCAGGTCCTGTACCACCTGCATTATTGCCAAACCAACCACAAAGAAACAAGGCTTGTACACCCCTCTGCCTACTCCTGATGGATCGTGGGAATCCATATCAATGGACTATAGTCAGGCCTCCCGTCCACCAAGAGGGGAAATGACTATTTTTTTGTGGTTGTTGATCGCTTTTCCAAGATGGCAATTCTAGTCGCCTACAAAAAGAACATCATAGCCGAAGCCACCGCCAAGCTCTTCTTTGAATGAGTATGGGTACATTTTGGGATCCCACAAACCATTGTCTCATACCATGACAGTCAGTTCCTCAACACATTCTAGTCGGGCCTCTAGTCACTGTTGGATATAAGGCTCACCAAATCCATTGCCTTCCACCCCCAGACAAATGGCCAAACTGAGGTTTTCAATTAGATGATCATACATATCCCGCGCATGTACAATTAAAAACACCCCCACACATGGGATGAAAGTCTTCCCTATGTCCAACATAGCTACAACCGAGCCCTACATATCTCAACTGGCCACAACCCCACCATCATTCTCCTATGAATGCTATGCAAAAATGAAAGATACTACCTATGTCTTGCTTTGAAAAAAGAATAGGCATGCATGTATTATTTAACATAGTTTGCACATATAGAATTTACATTCTTGATCACTACTCCATCCCTATGATTTTGTAATTTCACAAGGGAGGTCACAAAGTTGTAGATTCTTCTATACTCTAAACATAATTATATACATACAATGTTTGATAAGATGATATCATAATTGGCCCTGTACAAATGTCATAAATACTCGTATTATATGCTTATAGGTTTTATGCACTAGTATAGTGCGTGCCAAGGTAATTAAAGGATAACGTAGGAATACTGAGGGATTTCTTGTTTTGAGAAGATATGTGTAGTTAATCTTACTAACAATTAATGTAAATTACTGATGATAACAAATGTTTCCTTGTACTTTATTTCATTTTAGTAACAAATTATGAATTAAAAAGTATGCACATGTAACATCTTTTATTTTTTCTATATACTTGGAAACATTTATGATGCCATTCACTTCTCCATGTTATCTTTGTTTCATCATTTGTTCTCTTACTAAATATGATGGTCACAAAAACATATGCTACTCAATCCTTTTCGACGTTCCCTTTCCCTTGCTTCATGGGTATGCGTGTTTTAGGTATAACATAACATAAGTGTCATGTGAAAGGATAACAAAAATTATCAAATTTAAATTAAATTATTATTTATTAAATTTATTTGTTATTTGAATCATAATTTTATATAATTTAAATTGATAAATTTATATGACCTTCGAGGTTATCTGCGGTTTGTAAATCATGTGCATAAGTTCCTTCTCTAACTTATTTTCTCTAATTTTATTTATTGATATTTGAACAGTGAAGGATTTCTACTCTACGGTAAATTTGAATGGTGAAGGGATTCTATTCAATGTGAATTTGAATGATGAATCATTTTTACTTTGTGGTAAATTTGAACTGGGGTTGATCATCTATATTAGTGCATTTGAATGGTGAAGGGTTTCTACAATGTTGTAAATTTGAACAAAGGTTTATACTTATGGTGTATTTGAATGAAGATTTATACTCTGCGGTGAATTTGAGATGTGAATTTGAATGGAGAACATCATACATGTGGTGAATTGGAATGGAGGTTTATACCTACAATTAATTTGAATAGAAAGGAGAGGAGGTTCTCAGTAGTTTGTAAATCATGTGCATAAGTTCTTTCTCTTACTTATTTTCTCTATTTTTCAATATGATCACTTCACCACATATTCCAAAACCTCAACCTATCAAATGGAGCTCTAGCAAACTCACCCTAGATAGTATTTATGAACATATAGAATCCACATAGAATCATTAGAAAAAAGGAGAGAAGAAAGAGGAGTGAAACTCCAAACAAAGTTATAGGCAATGCTTGATAATAGATTGTTAGGAGACAATATTCAAACATAGATAGAGAATAGAATATTAGGGTTCAAGACTCAATTGTAGAAAATGGAGGCTATATTGCAAGAAATGGAAAAACAAAAACAATCAACCCGAGAAGAAGAGGTCAAAGAAAATCACAATTTAATAGATAGGTTTAAAGAGATAGAAGAAAAACTAACTAACAATTTGGCCCTAAGTAGTCTAGAAAATAAATTGGATATCAAACCCATCAAAGAGAAAATGAATAAGCTAATCGATTTGGATAACGCATGTAACAAAAGAGCCTCGAGCCTCATAATTTTTTATATAAAAGAAAAGCAAGAGGAGGACATGCTAGCAATAGTAAAAGAACTAAAAAATAAATCACAAATTGAAACAACTTACCTCATAGAAGCACATAGGCTAAGAAAAATAGTAGAACATAAAGATATATTGATCAATGCCAATGTAAGTTGTAATGACAATAAATATGACATACTTAGGAAATATTCGAGCTTAAAAGGGTTGGGAATATTTATAAATCAAGACCTCATTCCAGAAGACCAAGCTGAATTAAGGAAAGAAGTTCAAAATTTAAAAGAAGTTAAGAAGGAAGGAAAATGGGGAATAATTAGAAATAGAAAAGTTATTATTCATGATAAATACCAGAATGATAGTAACAAATAGGAATTTGGGACACTTCAGATCCCTTTTTGTAATTGTCATTGCTTTCCATGGTGCAAAGGTTCTCTATTAAGTTGGATCCCGAGTGATATTGATATTATTTTTCCAGTTGAAATGTGAGAACATGAAGAGTCTAAGGTCCCTAACATAGAAGTATTTATCTTGCGGTCATCATGGAACACGAAATCATATTGAAGAGGGATTGGAGGCATAGCTTGTCACATAGAGAAGAACATTTCTCCTCACATTCAACTTCATAAGATGGACTCTCTCAATCAATACATTTGGACAGAAATATCAAACATCAATGCTAAGAATATTATATATAAATATGTTATTTCACACCTATTAATTCTACATTTTATAAAAAAAACAATCTAGATAACAATTGTCCCTATAATACCCTAGAACAAGATATTCGCAGTCTGAGAAATGAAGGTAATATCCTCCTGCTAGGACACTTTAATGCAAGAACTACAAATAGACAAGATATTCTTTTAAGCAATGATTCTTACCCTATTCCTTTATGGCTAGATGAGGACCTTGTTTTAGCTAATATATACAAAAAAAAATCCAAAGATCTGATCGAAAATTTGTTTGGTATCGAGCTAGTCAAGCTCTGTAGTTCTCAAGAGCTAATAATTTTCAATGGTGTACTGAAGTGGTCGAACTCCAACTAGATGACTTGTATTCATGGGTTAGGTAGTAGTGTCATAGATGATGTGATATATGATATCCCTAGATTCAACCAATTAGTAAATTTTGACCTTTTAAACAACCATGAATCCAAATTTGATCATAGACATTTAACCCTAACTCTAAACTCTTCCATGCACAAAATCCCCATTGAAGAAAATCCTGATAATCAAAGGAACCTTGTTTTTGACAAAATTAAAGTTGATCTTTACTTTAATTTTGAGTTAAATCTCCTAACTTATAAGAACAACAACCCTTTCCACTTACATTAACAAGTTCTCTTCTGATGTGTCATGTAAAAAGAATAATAGACCAAACAACCCTTGATATGACAATGAATGTAAACTTGTCAGGAAAGCCATTAGGGATGCTTCTAATGAGTCCTTAAAAATCGATAAGATAAATACATACAAATCCCTAATTAAAAGGAAGAAAAGGTACTATATAAATAGAAATAAATAGCATCTTTTACACCTATCTAGGCTTGATCCTAAGAAGTTCTAGAGGAAAATTATAATTCGTAAAACTAAAGAAAATAATATGATTCCCTTGAAGGAATGGAATTCCTACCTTAAGAGTATTTAAGTATTCTCTAATTCTATGGACACCATTCCAAACGTTCCTACAAAGGATGAAGTTTTTTTTATAGACGACATAAATTTCGAGGTTCAAAGGCTCACAAATGGGAAAGCTAAGGACATTGAAGGTTACCAAGCTGAAATTTTTAAAATCGGAGAGCCTCTCCTCATCCCTCCCATACACAATCTCTTCAATTTAGCAATCAAGCAAGGCTTCCCTAAACCTTGGATGTAAAGCCTCATTTTACCTATTTTTAAAAGTGGATATAAAAACATTTCCTCTAATTATAGGACCATTACAATTAGCCCCATTTTAGCGAAGCTGTAAGGAATTATTTTGGAAAAGAGGATTAACTTATGGCTAGAAAGCCACGAAAATAAGAGATAAATGATAGGCTAGATTTAGGGGATATCATTCAACTATGGACCACCTTGTTATGCTTAGGATCACTGCAGAGGAGTGTCACAATAATAAAACCAATCTCTTGTGTTGTTTTGTTGACTTTAGGAAAGCTTTTGACATGGTATCTAGGACAAACTCTTGGGATAGTTTGGAAGAGATAAAATTTCCTTGTGAGTTGATGGTTGTTTCAATAAGGTTGTATGAGAATTTATTGCCAAGTTTAGGAACATTGAGGACTAGTTAGAATAAATTAACTATAATATTGAAGTCGAGCAAGGTTGTCCCTTATCCACTACCGTTTTTGGAAGAAGCAAGTTGTGTCGACCCAACTCTCACTGGTGTAATCATCATTATTCTTATTTACATTGATGATATTGTTCTTATGGTGAGTATTCACCATGATCTTGACAAGCAACTAAGAATCCTCAAGGATTTCTGCTCCAATACAGGTATGGCTATTAATACTAACAAAACAAAAGTCATGATAATAAATCTAATAACGTCTCCTATGATACTTATGTATATGACAACAACAACTTGGAGGAACCTCCTTCATACAAATATCTTGGAATTGATATTCATCACAAGCTCAAATGGAATTATAACATTGAGAAAAGGATAAATGGAGGGTGGAAATCTTATTATGGGCTTGAAAACAATTGTAAATCAGTGGATCTTTGGGTATGGGATAAGAAAAAAATACTCTTTGAGACTCTCATACTCCTATTATTTTATATGGATACAAATTTTGGGGATGCAGTATCTCTAGAGAGTCATGGAAAAAGATAGAGCAGATCCAAAAGAATTTTATAACCTGTAATCTCAAAATTAAAGGAAATACACCCTATCCTATCCTCCTCACAGAAGTAAGATTTTCCCCCATTGAGAGCATGATTATGACCAGATACCTAATGTATAAGAACAAGTTAAACAACATGGAAGCCTAGAGGCTTCCTAAAATTTCTTCTAACTCTAGCCAAAACCACCTTCAACTCAAGCAGGGATAACACAAGGATGCCCAATCTTGGCTAAACCATTGCAGAATAAAGGAAGAGATCATATTGAAAAATAAGGATAAGATTAAATAAAGGAAGAGATCATATTGCAGAAACCTCTCTGCCATGGTCTAAGGTTGATGTTTTTCTTGTTTGACATGGGAAACTATGAAGTAATTGGGGTTAATTAGCAAGTCAAGAAGGAAATTGGTGATTCCTTCGTAGCCTATTTAATGCTTGTCTCATTTGACATGGGAAATTATGAAGGAATTAAGGTTAATTGGCAAGTGGGGAAGGCAGTTACTAATTCCACCATGACTTTTAGGTGCAATTTGGTTATTTGGAGCTACGCTGAGAAGAAGTAACTCATATTTTTTTAATCTCTCTAAACACTTAATAAACTGCGAATTAAAATATATATTATAAAGAAATGTAATTTGATAATAACCTGTGAATTAA
>JASDQU010885013.1:14334-28668 GCA_032191745.1 Picea mariana
TCATGTTCAACATTGCGGAGTCTAATGGATAACATAAATTTTTTGATATGATCTTCAGCTATCTATTTTGAATCAGGATCAAACTTGGGAAGCCTTTTCTCCGGATGTTTAGGTAAAGGGTGTTGGGCTCCAGGTACAGCTACAACATCCTGGTCCAGCCAGGGTCTAGCAGGGTTGTTCTGATTTTCCATTGGGGTAGTGGGTGTGGAAGGCTGAGAAGATGAATTTCCTTTTTCAGAAGAGGAATCTCCTCCAGAAGAAGAAGGAGATGAGGGGGGTGGTGAAGGAGGTATCCCAGATCCTTCTGCAGCAGGATTTGTGATTGGATCTATAGGATTCACAGTGAGGTTAATGTCACCTAATTGTTCTCTGATATCAGAGAAGTCTAAAGGTTGACCCCACAGACGGTTTGGTTTCCTAAGACAAGCTAAGGCACTATGTGTTTTAATAAGAGATTGACGGATAATCTCTTACGTGTCACCACCTGTAGGATTAGGGGTTGCTGGCTCAACTGTGATATGCGGATCTTTGGTTGAAGTAGTTGTTGTTTGAAGGGGAATATTATCTTGTGAATGGATTTTGTTCACTATAGGTGAGAGGTTAGGGGGGGAGGAGTCTTGCGACCACCTCGTGCCATTAATTAAGTTCAGGCCCTCCTTCTAGCGCCATTTGTTGATGGGTGAAATTGATCGTCCGTCAACTAAGAGAGTGGAACCGGTCCAGGGTTGTCTAATAACCCAAGTCGTTTGGAATGAACCACCCTGACGGGTTTAGCGGCTTCGTTAGCCGTTCTAAGGTTCTAGGAAAACCAAAGAGAAAACTAATCTAAACTAACTAAACTAATTAAAACAAATAAAACAAACTAAACTAACATAAAACTAAATAAAACAAACTAATCTAACTAACTATATATACAAACTACTAACTACTATCAGAAATATAACTTATCTACAAAATATACAATATTTACAAAATACAGATTTAAATAAAACCTAGAAAACTCATTTGCAATCTGCCCTAAGACAGAGAAAGGTATTTCTTTTTTTGATTTTATAATTTTATAAACAAGAAATAAAACTTACTGACATTAAACAATCTAATATACTAATTCTACATATATATCTAACTACAGTTATATCTAAACTAAACTACTAATAAATACACTAAACAAACAAATAATAATCTAACCTGGAAATGCTCCAAATTTGTCCTGTGTATGATGACTTCGAAGCTGGTCGGAGGAAGGAAACTCGCACCGGATAATCCAAAAGCTTCTCGTAAATGATAGCTGCAATGCTCTTTGATTTGTCAACAAGACAAACAAGACATAAAAAAAATCATAAAAATTATATGATTTATAAATCTCTGCAATAAGGGAAACCTGTTATGCAAAAACTTATACTTAATAATTCAACTTATGAAGAAGAGAAATCTGTCATTCACAAACTGAATCAAGCAATTGTTATGTTTCTTAAACACTTGGAAGAAATCAGATATGGATTATATTGATTAAATTATATCATTTGCAAAAGACTAAGATAGCTAAAGTAGTCATTAACCAAATGCAAATTGATACACATAAACATAAAACAAAATATTGATATCATGAAAAGCTAAAGCTGTAGTAGAATATCAAATTCTGTCTCAGTCTGTATTAAAATTCCATATCCTTGTTCTCTCACGAATGAGGATGATATTATTACAAAAATAATGATTATTTATAAGTTTTTCCACAGGGTAAAACCTCCCTGTGGTAGTTATCAAACTATTTACATAATCTGGGAATATATTCCCAAAATCAACTAAACTAGGAAACTAAAATGAAACCAAAATGTTTCAAATATCCTCTAACTGATCATCAAATCCAATGCAATTTTGAATTCACCTGTAATGGACCAAAAATAACAAGTTAGAGAGATATTTTATTAGCAAAACAATAAAAATCTAATTCTATAGACTTAGCTATAGAATCCTCTGATTTTGTAGCTAGTCTAAAATAATATATAGAATCGGAATTGAAATCAAATCAAATCTTTGAATGAGGTTTAATTCAATTGACATCCAATAATTACTTGAGAAAGAATCCTAAAATGAAAGAATTATACCAACAGGATCCACATCATTTAACCAAGTACAGAGATAACAATACTCTGCTTCAATTATAGTCATGAATCGGGTAAATGAAATCATATGTAACAAAATCATAATCATTTCTCAATCAAATCGAGTCTATCAGTTATGAAATAGTTTTAATATTCAATTGAAACTGAATCAAATTGCAAACACTTCGTTACAATTGTGAAACGAACAGGAGAAATAATTGAATCGAACAGGATTACGATAACTGTATAGCAAGTGATTTAGATTGTGAACGAAATCAAACCAAAATTGACTCATAACGAAATCGTAATAGGATCAATCAAACAGAACTTGTTATCGATCGTTTATCATTACACAGTGAGTAAACAGGATTAATTTTTCTTTACCAAAATTGTTCCAATCAAACGAATCACGACTGGGTTTGACCAATTCATTTTTTACACATTTAAAATGAAACCAAAAAGCAATCCAAACAAATGAATTAATCAGTTGAGTGTAGCATATTTGTTGCGAATCATAATCTTTTATGTTTCGGGCGTAGTTGCACAGTTTTACTGAGACCATTATTTTTATAGAAACAGAGTAATTATTTCCAAATTTAAATCGGATAGAGTGGTATTCATGATTTGGAAAATTGTATGACAGAGCACATCGTAACAACTTCACTCCCGAATTTTTCAAACACATCATACGAATCATACAATATCAAATCTGAGGGTAATCGTATTCTAAATAAGGTATGGGACTTCCCGAATTATATTGGAAACACACCATTAATTCACTTCTTCACTCAGACAGGCTTAGCAAATGCAATCCAAACGAATAACCATAAAAATCTATGAGCAAATCATATATCAAATCGGAACTCTTTCTATTTTAATCAAAACAAAGCCATGTACAGGATGATCGTCGAATAATAGAGGCATTTGAATAAGTGATCAAACTGTTTAAAAGATGAATTAAAATCATTATACCAAACTAGATTATTTACAAAACAAAGCAATTGTGAGAACCATACCTGTGTAGCGACGAGGCTGCTTAATTATGCCAGCTTGGAATTTACAACAGCCGTGGCTGATTCCACATTTTTAAACAAGATGGAGCCGGTCGTCTTTTGTTTCTTATCCGTCGCTTGTAGCTTGGCCTTTTGACTGGTCAGGGCTGCAATCTGGTCCTCTAGTGACTGAATCTTTGACTGGAGTATTGGAACATCATTATAATATCGCTCCAACTAGGAATTGCATTGATCACAGGGTGACACTGTAGGTTTAGACAGAGCAGGAGAGGATTTGGGCAATTAACCGAGGGTTTCACAAGGAAACTTAATGCCTAGGTAGTTAGGGTCGTCCTTTAGGTAAGGGGGTAGGTTTGACACAAAGTCATACGAGGGTTCGACACACAAACATTGCGAATAGGGGTATTCGCTAGCCAAGAAATTCTCCACTTCCGAATCGGAGTCCTCACTCAACACGATAGGGTTAAGCTCGACAGGGGGTTTTGGCTTATTTCTTGCCATTCACGAAATCAGACGTGCATTCTTTTTCCCTTTAGCATTTGCAGTGAGGCTTTCCTTGGAATTTTTGCCCATAGGCTTAACAGTCTTAACACTCTTAGTCATAGTGTGGGGTAAGTTGATAGGAGGGTCGACCGAGGGTTTAGGCAGAAGGACATGGTAGGGCACTGGGGGCACAACCTTGACCTCACTCACCACAGGTTTGTCAACCTGTGTAGGGTTCGAATCCTTGAAACCGTTCTGAGCAACGAAATTGTTCCAACAATCCTCGAGCAGACTCAAATGACACACAACAATAAGCTTCACCAGCCCATAATGAAAAAGTCTACTATCAGCCTGGTTTCTTTTGTACTTCTTCGACATTTTAAACAGGCTTCTATGAAAATAATAGGGAATATTGAGAGAGTATCCCATAAAAACCATAAGAAAATGCAGGTGGTGGAGGAACACAAACCCGTAGCGACCTTCGTAGGTCACAAATTGCTTGATTATCATCAATAAATCATACCAAAATTATTTGAGCATAGTTACGGGCATACCTCTATCACAGGAGGTGATTTTGCATGATTGAAAGAGCAGTGTTCACGGGACTTCCTCGACCTTGCAATTCTTAGACCATCGTTGTCTAGTGGCAGGCAAACTAGTAGCAAGACTGATAAACTGTTCATCAATTTCCAATTGTATATCGCCGACCTTGGCTCGACAGCCATCGAAGGTCATAGAAAACTGTCGAACCACGCAAAGGTTAAAACCCTCGAAACGTTCCACGAAGGTAAGCCATCCACTGTCTGCCAAATCTTGGTGGGCATTATCAAACATCAACATGGCCTGTTTGCCATTAGGTTCAATTCGCACGACTGGTGCCATGGATTTGAATGCATGGTAAGGGAAGGATTCGAACACATACAGGAGCAGAGCTATTCGGTCTAACAGCAATGAACGAGCAAAAGGGGGTAAGCGTTAATGTGCACATGCGAGGGTGGTGGAGTCATTCATTGCCATGCACGATAGTTATGGTAAAGTACAACCGCCGATTTACACATCTGTTCAAACAATCATAGCTCAAAAACCATATCCTTTGGCCAACCAAAGAATCAAATGGTAAGTGTTATGCCAACGCGCCAAATCAACTTTAGAGTATAGTTTTTAAACCATCGACATTCAACGTGAAACCAACACCAAATGTTAGCCATGCACCATTGTATAAATGTTTAACCAATGTGCCGAACGAATTCATAATAGTTGACAAGCCAAAAGTTATAAAAAGATTAACATAAGTATTATATCATATATATAAAAACTTAATCAAACCCCTATGCAGAATAAAAGATGAGGCAAGTCATAAAAAATAAATCCAAATGCTCAATGCCTTACAAACTCAATAAAATCAAGTTATGTGATCAATATAAAAATGTTCAATGAGCATAGTTTAAAAGTTCTTTCAGACACATAATGATAAACAAAAGGTAAGTGCAATAGTAAATATCGATAAAAAGATCATGACAGTTCAGATAGTGATCGAAATGTGACCTCAAAAGCGGAAGTTTTCATGCTTACAGTCGTGAAAACTTAATGAAGACAAATTTGCAGATGTTGCAAAAATAAAAGTGTTGTCTATTTGAAAAATGTGACAAAAAACTTGATGTTTGCAAGACACAGGTGTAGGCAGCTTATAGACGATGAGAAAAAGTGAGTTGGTTGCGAACAGGAGTTTAGGGAGGGAACTCAGAAATTAAACTCAGGAGATACACCTTTATGAGGGTTAAGAGACATCCTGATGGAGTTAGTAACCTGGAAGATTTATAGATGGTTAAGGGATGATGATGAAGACCATACCTAACATAGATCAAGAGAAGTACTTGTTAAGGGAGGGTGTTGGAGTAATTAAATCCTACTTGTCTTATGTGCTTAATATGTGATATTCTTCATCATATTATTAAGATTGTGGTGTGTTATTGTAATGTAGAGTTTACCTCTTCATAAGTTATTTCATTCTATTATTTAGGAGATTGTTGTTGTAAATATAGTTGGTTGTGAGAGTTCTTCTCCAACTTAGTCTCCTAGTTTGGTGTGTAGTTGAGATATTATGTCAAATTCTCCTTTTATATTGGGAATAAGTTAGATCTCATAACAACTTGTGAAATCTATATAATGGATTCACTATCTATTATAAATAATTCAATAATTCAATAGAGTTTTGTTTGTATGTGGCGAGGTTAGGTGATAATGTGAGAATGAAATCTTGCACAAGTTGGAGGATAGGTTGACGACCTTGCATAATGAATATGTTCATGCCCAGGTTGGGCCATGAACACTTGGTATGCCTGTCGAAGGAAGGAATTATATTCCTTGGAAGATAAATAGACAAGGGGAAGTCATGGCTACTATTGTGTTATGGTTTGTTTAGATGTGCCCTAATTTTACTAGAACTATGTTTGGCTCGTATGTATCTATGACTTGCATCGTTATGGCTCCCCATGGATGTAAACCAAGTTCCTCTATTGTTGTCTTGTTGCGAGCTACCAGGGCAGCTGTTGCAGCTACAAACTTTACCAAGAATTTTTTTCTTGAGGAAGATAAGGCCACCATGCTGGTGCTGGAGGCCGAGGTCAAAATGGTAAGGGATTTAAAGGTGACAAGGATGTGGAGCATCAGGTGGGAAGCCTAATTCTAGACCTTGGCTAAACTAGGATGTGAAAATCAAATTTCTCCTGAACCATGGAACTTTATTTGCATACCAAAACCATGGTAGCTCTGGGTATGTTTCCCAAGAATGAGGATTTTCATAAGTTAAAGCACATAATCGAGACTTTGGAGGCACAAAATGCATATATTTTTTCAGTGGTGACTTGTATAGCTCATCGTCATGGTAGTTCCTTCAATCCTCCTACTATGAATCATCCATGGGAAGAGTCTTTTTTCACAACTACTCACAGGGATGTCTCAGTCCCTTCTCCTTCTCAGGTTCCTCATTAACATAACTAGCATGCTTCATAGTCTTTATAGTCTTCTTCATAGTCATTATAGTTTTATGAGAACATTATTTCCAAGTTTAAGAAGAATGAGGGATGGTCGAAAGAGATTAACTGCAATATTAGAGTCAAGCAAGGTTGTCCCGTGTCCCCTACCCTTCTTGGCATATACATTGACAAGTTATAAGATTGTTTGGAAGAAGCAGGCTGTGTCAACCTTACTCTCACTGGTATATTCATCAATATTCTTCTTTATGCTTATGATATCATTCTTATGGCGAGGATTCCCCACAATCTTGGAAAGAAACTAATAATCCTCAAGGATTTTTACTCAAATATGTTTATGACTCTTAATACTGACAAGACTAAGGTCATGATAATAAAATCCAATAATATCACTTATGATGCCTTTGTATATGACAACAACAACTTTGAGGAAGTGACTTCATACAAATATCTTGGAATCAATATTCACCACAAGCTCAACTAGAATTATAGAATTGAGAAAAATATTATTGGGAGATGGAAAGGTTAAAATGGGCTTGAAAACAATTGTAAATCAGTCGATATTTTGATATGGGATAAGGAGAAAATCCTCTTTGAGACTCTTGTTACACCTTTTATTCTATATGGATGTGAAGTCTGGGGAAGCAATATCTCTCATAAATATTGGATAATATTAGTTATTCTACTTATGGGACAACGGTTGCAGGAAGGAAGGGACAAAGTGAGACAAGGTATTTTACATGTCCCTTTAGCTACGTGTGCTTCAGTTATTATACTTCTGAGAATAATTCCATCTATGCAACATTTTTTTTCGTTGTGATTATATAATATAATTTTTCTCTTGACATTGGTGTTTCTGTTCGATTATGAATGTTCACGCGGTCACTCTATGCCCGCAGTTTATTTGAGTATGTTTCCTTTTACGAAATTCTATATCATGGAAACAAAGTTGTTTCTAGGTTTTGCTTGGATTATAATTTAATGGAAGCGATTCATTTCTCGCTAGACTTCAAGAGGTTATGACAAAGAAGAAAAATCATCAAGGACATATGACTTGGTAGCTCTCAAGTACTGTGGGATTAGCAGTAATGCACATTTATGCAATTAGGCAGTAGCAGTGGAGTAGAGAAGATAAGAGAGATCCAGGTATAACAAGAGAGAACTAAGATAACACCTCACTCTATAAAGTGAAGTGTTATAACAATGACTCTTAGAATATTGCAATGATGTCCAAAATTGAAAGATAATTATAATTATTTAGTTTCTCATTGCCTTCATGTGTTTATAGTTGTTAATGTGGAGTTATTCTTATAAGGAAAAAGGATGGAAATTAAGGTATTGTGTTGTGTCTTGAATATGGACATGAAAATAGGAGATTTCTTTGGAGTGCACATGTATAATGTATACTTATTTGGTTTGCACATGTAGGAAGATACAAATGCTTTCTCACCAAAAATTTGGTATTTGTACAATTTGTTTCCATGTACTTCTACTTTCAAATGCTTCAGGATATGCTAAATTGGTTCTCCATGTTTAGGATAATTTCAATTTCAAATTAGAATATATCATTTAAGTTGATGCCACTAAATAGAGTCCCATATCTCAGCTTGTACGAAACCTCAAATAGACTTAGGTCGACAAATTTTGAAATTTATTGCTATAGGAAAATTCAATGAAATGGAGGTAAAGTTTCTGAAGGTTAGGGATCATTCATAACATATATCATCATGTGACCTATTAGACAAGTTATATGATTAACCATATCTTTGAGGTTGATATGTTGCATTGAAGTACAACTAAATCTTGTGGGATTAAAAGATACTATCCCACATGCTGAAAGTGAACTAACATCCATTCCAAGAACTATACATTTTGTCAAACAATGTTATAACTCTGATAGGAAACTAGAATGCTCGGCCTCTGCAATGAATCATATGGATAGGGAATCAATATTTGACAACACAATGGAAAATGTAAACGATCTTAGGAACCAAATGGATAGAGCTCTATACCAATGACTTGTGTCAATGGGCCAAGCCTTGGTAGAATAAACTAATTTTTCTCTATAAGGTTTGATGTTACCAATAGATATGGATTCGATAGAAAGTATCATGTTTAGGTGTAGTTTTTGGATTAAATTAAAACTGAATGTGGGGATTAAATTTTTAATGTGTATAACAATATATAATTTAGAAGTGTCTATTTTTGCGTCTATTTGCAATGTTAGATTGGGATATTTAAACCTAGAATTACATATCAAACTCTAAGTTTAGATTGGTATGTTCTAATGTCCCATTTTCAATCCACCTCTAGATATAAATACATAGTGTCGATATATTTCTCAGTGCCCACAAGGATAGAGAGCACACAATTCTCTCTTGCAAAAATGTAAGTAAAATAGTTGCAATGGTGGTTTTAAGGTTGAGGCTTGAACAATGGAAGAGGTCATTTTAGATATTATAATTCAATACAACAAGAATTGAACAAAGGATATTGTTCCATCTTAGGAGGGAATCAATATTTGTTTCTTCCGACTCAAAAATATGAGCTTCAATGATTTGAATGAATGTGGTTTTTTTTCCTTGACATTGTGTTAAAGGTATGCAAGCCCCTTCTATGTTTTTATTTTTTCTTTCTTTCATGGGGTTTTATGAGAGTATTTACTTGTTATTTATATTTGTTTCAAGTTATGAATGGATCATCACCAAGTGACACAATCAATTGAAGATATTTTTGGGAAGTAGGGGCTCATTCTTGCTTCCATAAATTCAAATAGGCACTTGGGGAAATGATTGAAGTGAGTCTTAATAGCAGGTGCTTATAAATCACTCATTAGAGTGACTTTATAGATAGTGTTTTGTTCCCTAAATGACTATTCAAATTGTTAATGAGGCATTAAATCTCTCCAAACTTGTTATATATATGTTTTGAGACAATTGCATTCATGGTTTAAACATAACTCCATGTTGTGAGGAACCCATACTCTCACCATGGTTTGGGAGGTCCACACCAAAATTTGGTGAGTTTCTCTCACATTATTTACCTTTTGTTGGACAAGTTTCTATGAAGTTGACAAATATATGTAAATATAAAAACTATAGCACCTCTCTATGGGATGCTATGAAATAATATTTTCTAACATATACACACAAGAATCAAAAGATTTGATGTAACAAATTTTTACTCTTTAAATGGAATAGCAGAAACATAACAAATACATACTAAGAAAATACCTACCTAACCCTTGGTTTGTTGAATCTCATTAGTTGTAGTGTAGTAATAAGATGCTTCCAAGCATTATTTTTCCCAATTCCTTTCCCCACTTGCCTAGAATGAAACGACAAAATTATACTTTAAACCAACTAGGATCCTAGTCGACTTCCTTGTTACAAGAAACCTTTTGGTCTCTTATCCCTTTGTGCCCATGACACCAAGAAAAATAATGCACATATTCTCTAAGAATATTGTCACAAGAAATATCTCTTCCAATAATTTTTCCAAAACTTTCCACAATCTCCAACCTCTCTTCCCCTCAACACCACTTCCTCTTCCTATTTATCAAGTTTTCTGATCCAAACTATTTTCAGCATGAATTGAGAGCAGAGATATAATAAAGAAATATATAGAGATATCTCAGATATCCAGAAATATAACATAAATGTATCAAATATGCAACTATAAACACAAAGATACATTAATACAATTTCTATTAATGAGCGAAAATGTACAAAGACTGTAAAAATACAAAGTGAAAGACTCGTTAGAATGGTTGCAGCTTATCTTTGAAAAGAAATGTGACGGTTTCTTGCATTCACAAGAAAATGATTATTACAATGAGGCTCCAAAGACATTTTTAACATAACTAAAATCCAAAACCCTAACCCCAGAATATGAAAAGCCAAAAGGTTTGTGGGCCCTGATGGGGGTAGTTGATATGTCAACTTTCCGGGGGCATAACTTTTGCATACGATGTTTGTTTGGGGCACTCAATACACTGTTGGAAAGGTCTAACCGTGAAGAATGATTTTTGACTAACCCAGGATAATTCCTTTCATAGTCTCTTGGGCCCAAAATCCCCAAAAAACGTTGTTTAGGGCCCAAAACGACCTCAAAAGTTTGGAACTCAAAATACTGCCAAGGTGGAAAACTATTTTTTGAGCCAATGGAATAGGTGGGTGGCCACTAATATCCACCTGGATCAATTCTACCTCCTTAGGAAGAAATGGTCTTCATTGTGTTGAGTTCTTGGGGGAGAGAGGGAAACGGTTGCTGAATCAGAATCTTGGTGAGCTGCTTGCCCTACTGGAGAAGTTGTACTGTGTAGCTTGTTGAAGGCTGTCATGAACCTGTGGCTGGAAGGGTTGGAAATTTTTAACCAGTCTAGATAAATGAGATGAATTTGTGATGAAGGAATCCTTGCGCTTTTCTTTAATGTTTTCGACTTGCTTTTTCTGGACAAAACGTGCTTGGACTGAGGTTGCAATGGTTGTGGTGTTCTTTTCTTCCCCTTTTTAACAAATTGTGAAGAAGACGAATTTTGTAGTATGATATACTACCTTGTGGCACTGTTTAGATGGTACAGTGGTCAAAAATACCTATTGTATCTTATAGACATGCCCCCCCAGAGTAACAATGACACTACGGGGTCGAGACTCATAAATAGCATGGTGCTTCCACATATATGGATGGCCCAAAAGAACATCACAGACATCTAGTGGGGAAACATCACATAATGCCACATCCTTGAAGGGTTGGATGTCGTATGAAAATCGACATTGATGGATGTCACGGACATCTTGTCCTTGATGAAGCCACCCAATGTTGTATGGTTGTGGGTGTGGTGTTGTCGACAATCCCAATTGTTTGACGACCTATGTTGAGATGAGGTTCTTTTGGCTTCTGCTATCAACAATGAAATGAAACTGGGTCCCCTTCACCCACATATGTGAATGAAAAAGGATCTCCCCTTCTTCAGGATCTGTTGGTTCTTTTGGTTGAATTGTGTAGGCCGCGACAATATCAGTGGGATCTACGTCAATGATCTGTCTTCTATCAATATTTTCTGAATCAGGTTTTGAAAATCAGGGTTCAACTCCTTCTCTTTGATCTTGGCCACCAATGATTTTTTTGAGAGACATTCATCAGTGTTGTGTCAAGGGATTTTGTGGAAATTGCACCATTTTCCAGTGTCATTCTTCGTCTTTCCATGACCCTCCTTTTCATGTGGCTTGGACTGGTTTTCAGGAGGTTTTTTGTTAGGGTCATCTTTATAATACTTTGGTTGTTGCAGATTTATAGACCAGAACTCCCATTTGTTCTAGTGCTTAAATTTCTTCTTGATTTTAACAACATATTGATAAGCAATACCCAGTGATTAGATGTCCAGAAAATCCATTTTAGTTTGGATGTATCTATGTATAATTCCCATGATATTTCAGAACCATATGTCACTCGGAGTCTTTGATACCCAGCTTGGTGCGCAAGATATGAAACGTATTGGTGAAATTTGACACTGCTTGGCTCCTCTCTTGACACATCATGGTCCATCTCATGTACTGGTCTTCATAGTTTCCAACAGGGTAATATTGTTCCTTGACCGCATCCACACAAAAAAACCCAAGTCGGCTCAGCCCCATATATTCCAGACTCCTCTGTGGAAATTTTCTACCAGTAAGTTTCCCACCAATGTTTAACATTGGGGAGACCCTTAAGGAGTGTGAAGGTGATATTTTCCTTGTTAGAGAAATTATGAATATAGAAATAACCTTCTAGCATATTTAACCATTTTTCTAGGGAATCCGCAAATATTCGTCCTTCAAATATGGGAATATAAAAAATAACTTGTTCCTTAAAAGGAGAGGTGCTTCCAAAGTGGTCGCTTGATGAATATGCGTCTGTTGTTATCAACAGATGTTGAAGGATGTGGTAAAAATTCTCCATCATTTCGTCCCTCTCTCGCATATGAGCTTGCTCAAGAAACATATTAATAGAATCGTCTTCTCTGAAATTTTTCTCTTCTTCTTCCATGGAGGGTTTCTTCGGTGTGCAAGAGATATTTTCTTCAAGAGAGACAAGATCGATACCCAACTTGCTATACTCGGACCTCGTTAGGGACTTGCACTGAAAAACGATCAAAAGCAACTTGCTTTGATACCACTGATCTAGATTATTTTTTACAACAAAATGAAAGAAGAGATATTACAATGAAATACACATAAATATTACCAGAAACAGAGAAATATAGTAATACATGATTTCTATTAATGAAATAAATGTACAGAGACTGTAAAAATATAGAGTGAAAGACTCGCTAGAATGATGGTAGCTCATCTCTGAGAAGAGATGTGACAACTACTTGAATTTGGAAGAAGATGATCCTTACAATGAGGCTCCAAAGGCCTTTTTAATATATTTAAAATCTAAAACGCTAACCCTGGAAGATAAAAATCCAAAGGGTTTGTGGGCCCCGATGGGGGTAGTTGATACATCAACTTCCTAGGGGCGTAACTTTTGCATATGATCTCTGTTTGGGGCTCTTGATACACAGTTGGAAAGGTATAACCAAGAAGAACTATTTTCGATTGACCTAGGCTAGTGCCATTGGCATCTTCTTGGGCCCCAAATCCCCAAAAAATGTTTTTTAGGGCCTCAAAATGGTCCCGGAAGTTTGGAACTCGAAAAACTACCAAAAAACTACCAAGGTGGAAAATTGTTTTTCAAGCCAATGGAATAGGTGGGTGGCCACCGATATCCACCTAGATCATTTTCATACCCCCTTCTCCAAGTCTCCTCAACTACCCTCATTATTAGCCATCAATCCTCCCTCACCTAGATTTCTGGGAAAAGTTAAAATCAAACTAAAATATAAATGACTTACATAAAATAACAATAAATAGAATGCAATGTCCTTCTTCTCATGCTATCTTATAAATACAACTGGACAATTTTCCCCAAAATTTATGAGAACCCACCATACTCATTTAATTCATGATACCAACCATCAATAAAAGTCAAAGAAGGTATTTAATGCTACCATATATTTATGTATGCAATGCAATTTATATAGTCATTAAACCATTCTATTAAATATTTATTAACTTAGTTTAATAATTAATACATCAATTAATTATACTAGTGTACATGTGTGGGGTATGTATGTGTAGCAAGGAAACACATAGCTTGTGCATGTACTAACAATAAAAAATCACTGCCTCTGGTGCATAGTTCTTGTATGATCACACCAATGCATGCAATACTACAGATCATGTAAATGCATTATTTAATAATTTTAATGAACAGAATTACAATAATTCGTCAATAATTTATTATCACACTTCAAATATCAAAAAGAAAATAAAACGACGGTTTTAAACATGGTAGGAACCAAATGAGAAAAAAAGAGTGACACGTGTAATCCCCAAGTAGTATTATCAACTAACATTGAATCATCCTTCCTCCGTACCCTACTTCCATCATCCACATCTTATCATTTCTTCTGTTGGACTATATTGGAGTGTAAACTATATTGACCTGACTCCAGATAGAACCCATAAGCAGAAGTGTCATATATCTCTACCAAGATTTCCTAGAAGGAAATTGACAGTTGTCATCACATGTCTACGGGAGTGTGTCTTAACACAACCGTACCACAACTCTAGGTTTCGAAGGATAAATGGTGGGAAATACCTCCACCCCTCTTGATACAACCAAGGTCAATAGGATACTCAATGGGAAATAATTCCA
>JASDQU010885013.1:43771-62399 GCA_032191745.1 Picea mariana
GTTTTGCAGTGAACACCTTGAGTTAGTTTTTGGTAGAGCCCAGACGTCTTCACCTAGTGGCTGCAAAACATGTGATGAGGTACCTTAAAGGTACGATATATTATGGTCTCAGTTATGATGGAGATCATAATTTCACATTGAGTGGATACACTGATTTAGATTGGGCAGGAAGCGTTGTTGACAGAAAAAACACTTCTGAACGTTGTTTCAGTTTGGGATCAACCATGATTTTGTGGCAGAGTAGGAAGCAATCCAGTATTGCTCTCAGCACAAGGGAAGCAGAGTACATTGTCGCATGTTCTGCTAGCTGTGAAGCTATATGGCTTCGAAAGTTGCTAACTGGCCTATTTGACTTGGAGATGAGAGCATCCGTGACTCTATGTGACAACCAGAGATACATAAAGATAACAGAGAATCCTGTATTCCACAACAAGTCAAAGCACATAGAGATCCGCTATCATTTCATCCATGACATGGTACAGAGAGGAGCCTTGAAGCTCTAGTACATTAGTACGGATGAACAGGTTGCTGACGTGTTGAACAAACCTCTATCTCATGTAAAGTTTGAACATTTTTTAGATAAGCTTGGTATAGTCTGAAAGGACCCTCCCTGAAAGGGGGAGTATATATATTTATTCCTTACTTCTGACCTCGCTGTTAGACATAAAGAAAGATGAGTCATTGCTTCTGACCTCACTGTTAGATGTAAAGCATGATGCTGTTATTTCCTTGCTTCTGACCTCGTTGTTAGATGTAAAGAATGACATTGTGTGTTCCTTGCTTCTGACCTCGCTGTTAGACGTAAAGAAAGATGAGTCATTGCTTATGACCTCGTTGTTAGACGTAAATCATGATGCTATGTGTTCCTTGCTTCTGACCTCGCTGTTAGACGTAAAGCAAGATGAGTCATTGCTTCTAACCTTGCTGTTAGACGTAAAGCATGATGTTGTGTGTTCCTTGCTTCTGACCTCACTGTTAGACATAAAGCAAGATGATTCCTCACTTCTGACCTCGTTGTTAGATGTAAAGTGAGATGTTGATATGTTCCTTGCTTATGACCTCGCTGTTAGACGTAAAGCAAGATGATTCCTTGCTTCTGACCTAGCTGTTAGACATAAAGCAAGATGATATTGTGTTCCTTGCTTCTGACCTAGTTGTTAGATGTAAAGCAAGATCTTTCCTTTCTTCTGAACTCGTTGCTAGACGTAAAGAAAGATGTGACTGACATTGAGCTACCATCTTAAACGCTGTGACATTGAGCCAGTGTAGTACAGTGATGTGCCAGCCTGGTGCTGTGATGAGGTATCATTTTTACTGATACATTTTGATGCAGATGATGATGGCATTCTTTCGAGAATGATGATGTTGTTGATGAAAAAAAAATTCCATCAATCTCTCCATTGAACCTACGAAGATACTTATAATGTTTCAGATGAAAGTCATGAAGGATGGAAGGAAATTTAAGAGGATTGTATCTTTCTTGAATTATTTATGGTGCAAGGTTAAGAACAAAAGGTACAAGATAAACTTTGGTTTCGTTAATATCACTAGAATGATCATGAACATCATATGTCTCAGAGGAAGGATCTTGGTGAATATCGGTCATACAAGGAGGTATACCTACAATTTACAATGAAGGATATATAAGGGTAGATCTCTGGGATTCACTTAAACATGATAAGTGAAGAAATATTCTTTTGAAAAAATGAGGAAATGACAAGAAGACATTGATAAAACAAAAAATTACTTCTTGACTTAAACTTAAGCTCAAGTACCTTATTTTTCCATACTGCTCTTCCATTTGTTTATTAACAGGTCTCATTCTCTAGTGGAGTCTTTGAATCACATTTGAATCTTGATTGGAGTCTCCATGAAAAATTTAGCTCTGGATTCTTCTGCCAGTGGAATCACCTTCAACTGAGTTTCTAATATGTGGAGTCACCAGAGAAGAAATACAGCCAATATATGCCTAAGTGTCTACTACTCTTAGACCTTAGAACTCAACCATGTCATTCTTTCTCAGGGAAAATTTTCAATTTCGTCCCCGACAACGACACCAAAATGTCAGCACTCTATAAATCTATTTGGATGATAAACAGACGACAAAGATAACTTTTTCAACCAAATTTTAGACCCAAAACTAGCCTTTTATATCTGGATAGGGCTCTCTCAGGAGACATTGTCTCAGCGCGGGATATGGCTTTAAATTTGTTGGCTAGATTTAATACCTTTGAAACAATAAGTTATATTTATATTGGCGCAGGAGAGTAAGACCTTGTGCTATGGAGTTGATTCGAAAAAATGATAGAAACAAATGACTCAGTGATTGAACTTTGAGAGGATAAAGGATAAGAAAGCAACAATATTCAGTGCAAACTAGGAATGTGTGGCAGAGATAAATTACAGGAAGTAACTCGGAGCACCGTTGCGGGTGAATTCAGAGTTAACTTTTAGAAGAAAAACATTTTGTCTAAATGGCACGAACAAGGGG
This sequence comes from Picea mariana, assembly GCA_032191745.1. Lineage (NCBI taxonomy): Eukaryota > Viridiplantae > Streptophyta > Pinopsida > Pinales > Pinaceae > Picea > Picea mariana. The sequence continues at coordinate 46,263 of JASDQU010885013.1, forward strand.
CCCTGCGCAGCGAATCCACAGGTTCAAAAATTCGTTCCGAATTAGATAGAAAAATATATGAATAAATATAACAGGAAGCACATACGCAAGAAAGTGAAAACAATACAACCAATTGCTACAATTAGAATCTTTTCATTAAAGTTACAGGACTTTTCCCTTAAGTTTCGATCGAACTCAAATTACATTTAATAGCTATTTTCTATACCAATTTTTCCAACCAACCTCATTTACATGAAAATCATCCCCATATATAGAAAACTAAATTCACCCTTGATTGCTATGGTCGAACTACTTCCTCCTAGAATCATGGACCTGTTTTCTTTGAAAGAGAACAATAACTTCAACAGATTCATTAAAAATAGAAAACCCAACTTTGCCAAATCATAATCGTAATCGAAATATTATTTACAATCATTGATCATGATAATAATTCGACCATATGGTTGTTATGAGTCATCATGTGCACTATTGGACATTTTGTTACCCTTGCACAACAAGTCTGCTACGCAACAATAACCTATAGCAAAAAAAACGCAGTGGATTGCGCAACGAACTAGGAAAATAGGCGTTAAATATGACATCATATATCACTAATAAAAAACTTTTTTCTCAAACTGAGAGATATTTTTGTATTTAAGATCGTTATAAATAAAAAAAACTCTCTTGGTTTCTTTATATTCATCTCCATCTGGACGAAATACGTGTCACCAAAACATGTCTCAGATAGGAAATCATGAAAACTGAAAAATATGGCTTAAATATTCCTTCGAATATCCCAATATGTGACATATTTTTCAAATATGAGAGAGGTTTTTATTATTTGATTTGTCCTAGACCAAAACCTCTTGGGGATTTTAAAAATTCCTCTCCAGTTGGTTAGAAATTGATCTTTAAGTTGACCACTAAACCAGTCATTTGCACAGTGCGACTTGTAACCTGTGTGCAGGAAAATCCACTACGCGACGCAATCCACTACGTGATGCCATCCTATGCATGAAAAGATCCACTACACGATGAAATCCTATGCACAAAAACATTCTGTGCATGACAACATCCACCGCGCGGTGAAATCCACTGCGCGATGACATCCACTGCACGAAGAAATCCACTATGTGATGAAATCCACTGCGCGACAAAATCCACTGTGTGGCGAAATCCACTGTGCAACAGAATCCTTTGCATGGTGAAGTTCTTTGTGCAGTGCATAGAAAATTTGGCAGCGCTCAGTTGCAAATGGAAATGGAAATAATAAATGATAATATTTGTTTTTAAATTGAACCCTAGAGATGTTAGATGATGTCAGGAATAAAAACGATATGGGTGCTAACATGCATGAATTTGCAAATTGTTGCAAAACTCTAACCTTAGCTATGAAAATCATGGTGCTAATAGAGTCCATCTTTGGTACTGGAGAAAATGTCTCATCATAATCAATCTCGTGGACTTGCTGAAATCATTTAAAAACTGATGTTTCCTTGTACCTTCCCACTTGTCCATTTTCTTCCTTCTTGGTCATGTAGACCCATTTACATATACAATATTTTGATCTGATGGAAGCAGATCCAAGTCCCAAGTTTGGTTCTCGATGAGGGAGTTATACACCTCAACCATAGATGCTTCCCAGAAGGGATTCCATTTATCCTTTGCATAGGTCTGACAGTACAAAGATAGAAACATGTAGCAATGCATGGGAATTATTGTTTTATAGTTGTAATTGCATGTGGTGGTTCCTCAAACTAGGATCTCTTCTTCCTTGGATCCGCATGATTTCCCACAAGGTCTCCTACTACATGTAGGGTGGACTATGCCTACTTGGGAATACAATTGATCCAGATTATTTTTGAGAAAGAAATGAAAGAAAATATACTACAATGAAATACACATAAATATTGCTAGAAACAAAGAAATACAGTAATACACGATTTCTATTAATGAAAGAAATGTATAGAGACTGTAAAAATACAGAGTGAAAGACCCACTAGAATGGTGGAAGCTTATCTCTAAGAAGAGATGTGATAGCTACTCACATTCGCAAGAAGATGATCGTTACTATGAGGCTCTAAGGACCTTTTTACCATAAGGAAAATCTAAAATCCTAATCCTGGAAGATGAAAAACCAAAAGGTTTGCGGGCCCCGATGGGGGTAGTTGATTCGTTAACTTCCCGAGGGCATAACTTTTGCACACGATATCTGTTTGGGGCGCTCGATACCTCATTAGAAATATCTATTTGAGGAATACAGTTTTTGGGTGAAGAACATTGAAATAATTTGCATGTTTCTCCCTGTTTTCCCAAAAAATGTTGTTTAGGGCCTCAAAACGGCTCCGGAAGTTCAGGAACCGAAAAACTGCTAAAAATAGTAAATTACCAAAATTTCCAGAAGATTTTTTTGATCTAGTTGGAAAAGGTGGGTGGCCACTAACATCCACCTAGTTCAATCCTCCCTCCTTAGGAAGCAATGGTCTCCATTGCGTTGAGTGCCCAGGGGAGGGGGAAGAGTGTTTGCTGACTCTACATCTTGATGAGTTGCTTGTCTTGTTGGAGAAGTCATGCTTCTTAGATTTTTGAAGGCTACCATGAACATGTGGCTTGAAGGGTTGGACCTTTTTAACTAGTATGGCTACATGGGATTCTTGTGTGCAGAAGGAATCTTTACACTTTGTTGCAATCTTGTCGACCTGCTTCTGTTGGATAGAATGTGCTTGGGATGAGGCTGTAGTGGTTACAATATCCTTCTGTTCACCTTTTGAATAGATCATTAAGAAGATAAATTTTTTAGTATGAGATACTACCTTGCGGCACTGTTTAGGTGGAACAATAATTGGAGCTTCTTCTGGTAATCTGTAGAGATGACCCCCCAGAGAAACAATGACACTGCGAGGTCGAGACTCATAAACAAAATGGAATTTCAACATATATGGCTGGACCAAGAGAACATCATAGGCTTTCAGTAGGGAAACATCACATAATACCTCATCCTTGAAGGGTTGGATGCCATATGATAATTGACACTGTTGGCTGACAGAAAGATCTCATGCTTGGTGAGGCCACCTAATGTTGTATGTGTGTGGGTGTGGTGTTGTCGACAATCCCAATTGTTTGACGACCTTTGTTGAGATGAGGTTCTTCTGGATTCCACTATCAAAAATAAAATGCAACGGGGTCCCCTTCACCCACATCTGTGAATGAAAAAAGTGCTCACCCTCTTCTGGATATGTTGGTTCTTCTAGTTGAATTGTTGCAGTCGTGACAATAGCAGTGGGGTCTACATCAATGATCTGTCTTTTACCAGTATTTTTAGAGTCAGAATCTGAATCATGGTTTGACTCCTTGTCTTTGATCTCAGCCACCAATGAATGGTTTTAGAGACATTAATCGGTGTTGTGATAGGGGATTTTGTGGAAATCACACCATTTTTCGGTGTCCTTCTTTGTCTTCCCATGACCCTTATTTTCTTGTGGCTTAGAATGGTTTTCAGGAAGTTGTTTGTTAGGGTCGTCTTTATCATACTTTGGTTGTTGCGGATTTGGAAAGCCGAACTCTCATTTTTTCTAGTGCTTAAAATTCTTCTCGATTTTAATAGCATATCGATAAGTAGAACCGAGTGATGAGATGTCCAAAAAATCCATTTTAGTTTGGTTGTATCTTTGTAGAGCCCCGTTGTATTTTATAACCAAATTTCGTTCATAGTCCTTCATACCCATCTTGGTGTGAAAGGTATGGAAATTATTGGTGAACTCCGAAACTTCTTGGCCCCTCTCTTGCTGTAGTGTGGTCCATCTCATGTATTGGTCCTCATAGTTTCCAACAGGGTAATATTGTTCCTTTACCACATCCATAAAAAAATCCCAAGTGGGCTCAGCCCCATATATTCTAGACTCCTCTGTGGAACTATTCTCACGGTAAGTTTTCCACCAATGTTTGACATGGGGGAGATCTTTAAGGAGTGTGAAGGTGATCTTTTCTCTGTTCACAATTTTCCCAACAGAGAAAAGATNGGGAGATCTTTAAGGAGTGTGAAGGTGATCTTTTCTCTGTTGGGAAAATTGTGAACAGAGAAATAACCTTCTAGCATATTTAACCATTTCTCTAGGGCTTCTGCATCTATTTGTCCTTCAAATATAGGAATATAAAAATTAACTTGTACCTTGAAAGGCAAGGTGCCTCCAAAGTGGCCACTTGATGACAATGGGCCTGATGCTATCTACAGGTATTGAAGGATGTGGGAAAAAATCTCCATCATTTCGTCCCTCTGTCGCGTGAGAGATTGCTCAAGCAACATATTGATAGAATCATCGTCTCTATTGTTTTTCTTTTCTTCCACCATTGAGGGTTTCTTGGGTGTGCGAGAGAAATTTTCCTCAAAAGAGAGAAGCTCAAGACCCAACTTGCTATACTCAGACCTCATCAGGGAAATGCACTGAAAAACAATCAAGAGTAGCCTGCTCTGATACCACTAATCCAAATTATTTTTGAGAATGAAATGAAAGTAGAGATACTACAATGAAATACACATAAATATTTTCAGAAATAGATAAACATAGTAATACATGATTTCTATTAATGAAAGAAATGTACAAAGACTATAAAAATATAGAGTGAAAGACTCGCTAGAATCGTGGCAACTTATCTATGAGAAGAGATGTGATAGCTACTCACATTCGCAAGAAGATGATCATTACAATGAGGCTCTAAGGGGATTTTTAACATAAGGAAAATCTAAAACCCTAACCCCGGATGATGAAAATCCAAGAGGTTTGCAGGCCCCGATGGGGGTAGTTGATAGGTCATTTTCCTGGGGGCGTATCTTTTTCATACGATCTCTGTTTGGGGTGCTCAATACCTCATTAGAAAGATCTACCTGAGGAATACAATTTTTGTGTGAGAAACATCGTAGGAACTACCACGTGGCTCCCCGTTTTCCCAAAAAATGTAGTTTAGGGCCTCAAAATGGCTCTGGAAGTTCAGGACTCAAAAAACTACTAAAAATAGTAAATTACCAAAATTACCAGAAAATTGTTTTGAGCCAGTTGGAAAAGGTGGGTGGCCACTAACATCCACCTGGATCAACAATGTGGCTCATCATTTGCATGATTAACATATTATGAATCTGATTTAGAAATGAGATTTGAAATCTAATATGAATGGCAGGAGACATCATCTCGAATGTCTGGAACAAGAGGATGTGAAAACGTCTCTGCATGTGGCTCCTGATATGCGTGCATGTGACTTTCTTCAAAACAGACACTCCTCTCAATGATGAACTTGTTCATTAAGGGATATATAAACCTATAACCCTTCACACTTATAGGATATCCAATGAATATCCATGTTGATCTCTGAGGATATAATGCCTTCCTCGTTTTACAGGGTACATGGGCCCATGCACATGACACAAAGATTCAAAAGTAGGTGACTTCTGGTTTGATGTCACTCCAGGCCTCAAAAGGTGTCATGTAATTCATATATCTATGAGGATATATGTTCTATATGTAATTAGCACAGTTAATAAATTCAACCCAAAGCATGGAGGGAAGGAACCTTCCATGCAACATGCAATTGGCCATCTCTTTGAGATATCGATTCTTCTTTTCAACTACCCCATTTTGTTTCGGAGTGTATGGAACGGTATGATGTAACTGTGTAAGGTAGCTAGAGAGGTAGTGGGGGGGCTCAGAGGGCCCATAGTGATAATAGTGGAGGTCATTAAATGTAAGGTGGACTAGGTCCACTATATTATTAAATAAGGCCCACTATGGTAGTTAGATATAATAAATGGGTAATTAGATATAATAAATGTAAGAGGACTGCTTAGAAGGTTCTACTTCTAGAAGATTCCTCCTCTATAATGTTCTTAGGTGATGGTAGCACTATATAAAGGAGTTCAAACAATGTAATGAGACATGAAGAGAAATATTGTATTTGGAGTGGTAACTCAATAGGAGGATGCCCCCTCGAAGAGGCAAGTGAACAGGAGAGGATCCCTTCCATAATAGGATCCATTGTATGGTGTTACCCTACCTCAAGGGTTTCTATAATAAAGTTGTGGTTTTCAATATGGTTTCATATATCTTGTGTGGTGATTGTATTCAGATATCTTTGGATCTATTGTGATATTTTGCATTCAGGTATTTGGTTCTTAACAATTGGTATCAGAGAACTTTCCTTGGGCAGACATTGTGGGCAAATATTTTTTATTTTTGCAGATTTTTTTTTTCGGAGCAGAAAAGAGAGGGTCACGACATTCTTGAAGTTTTTGGTATATTTTTGTGCAAAATTTGCAGAAAAAAGGTTGTAGATATTAGTTCCTCTCATAAAAACACCCAATTTGAAAAAAAAATTCATCCGAAACGGAGTCCGGGAAGTCAAGATATTGAAGTTTTAAAATCTGTAAATTTTCAGGATTTTTTCCGCGGACGGCGGGGACGGCGGTGAGATTTTTTTTATTTCTGTAGCATTTGGAGGCCAAATTTGCCCAAACAAATTACAGATCTGAGTTCCTCTCACAATTTCACCCAATTTCAAAAAAAAAATCAGCCAAAAGTCACTTGAGTGAAGGAGACCTGGAAGAAAAGAAAGCACTCTGTTAAGAACCAAAGACTGAATAAAAAATCACCACAATAGATATAGAAGAACAATATGCAAAATCTCCTTTATTACCATCAAACCATTGAGGTAGGGTAACACCATACAATGGATGCTATTATGGAAGGGATCCTCTCCTGTTCACTTTCCTCTTCGAGGGGGCATCCTCCTATTGAGTTACCACTCCAAAAATAATATTTATCTTCATGTCTCATTACATTGCTTGAACTCTTTATATAGTGCTACCATCACCTAAGAACATTCTAGAGGAGAAATATTCTAGAAGTAGAACCTTCTAAGAAATCCTCTTACATTTATTATATCTAATTACCCATTTATTATATGTAACTACCATAGTGGGCCTTATTTAATAATATAGTGGACCTAGTCCACCTTACATTGAATGACCTCCACTATTATCACTATGGGCCCTTTGAGCCCCCCCTCTACCTCTCTAGCTACCTTACAAATTGTATACCTACCTCATCACAAATATGTTGTATATCCTTTTTTACATACTCCCCCCATTATCTATGTGGAGGATATTGATCATCTTCCTAGACTGTGTCTCTGTAAGCACTTTGAAATCTATGAGATGCTAAAAAAATTCTGACTTTTGACAGAGAAATATACCCAAGCGTGCCTTTAGTAATCATCAATAAATGTCAACATGTACCTTTCCTTGTTGACGGAAGGATGAGGAAAAGGACCCATGAGGTCATTGTGGACAAGCTCTAAGGGAGAGGCGGCCCTTCAAGCCTTCCCCTTCTCAAATTTCTCTTGAGGATGTTTGCCAAGAATGCATCCTTGACAAACTCCTTTAGAAAAATATATATCAGGCAAGCCTTTGAACATTTCCTATTTGTTGAGTTGTTGCATGTACACTAAATTTAGATGACCAAATATCTCATGCCAGAGTCTGCTATCATCATTGGCATGAGTTAGTAGTAATGTGGAATCATATTTAGTAATAAACTTAGAAAAGGTGTACAATCGAGACCAATGATTTACCTCACCAAAAAAATTCTTGGAGTTGTCACGCATGTCATGTATGGTCATGGAATTCGGTGTGAATTCCACACTTTTTTGTGCCTATATGTGTTGAAATAATGTAACTGCGAAGAGTATTATTATTATTATTGTTATTTTATTCATTGGATTAATCCCCATTGTGGATTAATCATGTCGATAATTGTATTAGGACCAAATCTCCTTTTGCGGATTGGTCAATGAACAATTGTAATAGGCAGAATAAGAAGTCGGCCCCAACAATTATTATTGAGACCCAGAATTAAATTCAAGGTGGGTTTACCCACCCAGAGTGAGAGGTCGGCCCTGCCAGTGAAACCCTTTCACACGTGCCAATCTTGTATATATATGGAGGCTAGCGCCTCACTTTATCACACAACTCACTTGCTCATTCTCTTATGAGGCAAGTTGCAATTACTAGTTGGAGAGAGGGAGAAGAGTGGTGCATCTTTTGGAGAGGACTATCTGTATTGGTTTGAGTTATCTCTTGAACATTGTATTGGCAATTTATGATAAGAAAGTTTTTGCTGGGTTTTCTTCCCCTAGAGGGTTTCCTAGGATAAATGTTGTGTCTCTTGTGAATGTGTATTTCTCAGTGATCTTGTTCTTATGTTGTTCTTATCTATTGAAATGAAAAGAACTATAATAATGGCATAAACATTAACATGGTTTCAGAGCCAACCTGAAGGAAACAGAATTTGCAAGAGGAAAAACGTCACTGTTACCGTACCCAAAAATTAGGGTTTTTCAAAAGTGAATCTTTTCAGCTCCTTAACCACCTAGAAAGTTTTGCCCTCCCCCAAGGATCATTTTTGCACTTAGAGCGCACCTTTTCAATGGATGTATCTCCTATAAAGTCAAACCCTAGTTTCACAAAAGCCCCAGAAAACTAGTACCAGAAGTACCAGAAGTACTAGAAGCACCAGTCCAGAAATCCACAAATCAGATTTGATGGGGTAAAAGTTGGATTTTCGCAGATCCAAGTACACCAGGCTACTCGCCTTAGCTAAGTGCACCTCCAGGTAAGGTCAAAAAATGATTTTAAGCATTTTCATTTTTTGGTCATTTTCGTAGCCTCAAGTACAAGATGTTTGCAAGCACAAAGCTTGTTGAGAAACTAGAAGGCATAAACAATTTATGTGCCTAGAAGTATAGGATCGGTTTTATCCTTTCAGAGAATGACCTAGAAAAATTTATCAAAGAAGAAGTGGAATAACCTGAAGATGTCGTAGAGAAAGAGAAGCATCAGAAGGACTCAATCAGGGCTCAAAGAATCATTGCAGATTAAATCAAAGACCACCTGATCCCGTATGTATCGTCCAAGAAAACTTTGAAGGAAATGTTTGAATCTATAAGAAAACTATATGAAGGAAAGAATATCAATCAAAAGATTAATCTAAGATCTCAATTGAAGAATACCAAGATGCAAAAAGGAGAAATGATTCAAGAATATTTTTCCCGAAACTCAGAAATAAAAGAACAGTCAAAAGCGATTGGAGACACCATCGATGAAGATGAATTTGTAATAATAGCCCTAAATGGTCTCACAAGACCTTGGGATGCTTTCATCCAGTCAATATGTACCATAAAGGAGAAACTATAGTTTGAGAGCCTATGGGAAGAATGCATCCAAGAAGAGACAAGGGTAGTCAACCGTGAAGCACTACTAGCAAGGGATGATGATCAAGCCCTAGCTACTCATACAAAAGGAGGAAGGAAGAAACCCTATCTCAAAAGGGAAACTCATAGAGAACCTCAAACATCAAACAAATTCAACAACCAAGAATCTCATCCAAGAAATTTTCAGAAGAAAGGACAACGCAAGGGACAAGATCTCTCATCTATACAATGATATCATTGTGATAAGATGGGACACAAGGTGAATAATTGTCTAGTCATAAGAGAAGAATACAAGAGGAAGCACAAAAGGAAACATGCTCAGATAGTCTAAGATGAAGAACCACCTATGAAGATGATTAAGGACCACGTCTTGATCTCAGCTCTCTCAGGATATGTATCACCTGGAGAGGACACATGACTCATTGATAGTGGTGCATCAAAACATATGACGGGTAATAAAAATACTCTGTCTTGTATTTCATAAAAGAATTTTTCTCAGAAAGTGACTCTTGGAGATGATTATCAATATCCCATCAAGGGAATAAGAGAATCAAACTACAAGCTAGATTCAGAAAAATCAATAACAATGAAGTACGTACTCTATGTACCTAGCTTAAAGAAGAACTTACTCTCCATATCAACTTTAGACAAGAAAGGCTATAGAGTTTCCTTCATAGATGGAGAAGTTCTTATGTGGGCTAAAGTAGAAACCTTAAATGAAGCAATCGTCATCGGACGTGAAGAAAATAGCTTATATAAGCTGAAGGGTCACCCAGAAACTGCCATGTCCCATGCCATCGAAAACTCATGCGAACTTTGGCAGGGCCGACCTCTCACTCTGGGTGGGTAAACCCACCTTTAATTAATTCTGGTCCTTCCATTATAACTGCTGGGGCTGACTTCTTATTCTGCACTTTGTAATTGTCCAATGACCATTCCGCAAAAGGGGATTTGGTCCTTATATAATTACCGACATGATTAATCCTCAATGGGGATTAATCCAATAACAATAATAATAATAATAATGATATGATTAATCCTCAATGGGGATTTAATCCAATAATAATAATGACATGATTAATCCACAATGGGGATTTAATCCAATAAAAAAATAATAATAAGAATTCTCTTCGCAGTTACATTATTTTAACATTGCATTATAGAGATGGTGCTCTTGTAGAGTTGTACTCTATTCAGTTGTTGTTGATAACCCAAGGATTGTAGTCCATAATAAAAAGAAAATTGTACATACATCTTGTGTTCCTTGTTTTTCTTGTGGTGATGATTTGTTGATGATATATTGTTAATAAATGTTGTTGATATATGTTCACATGTAACTGATTATAAATGATAGCAATAAGTAATGAGTAAATGGTGATTTCTAACTAAGAATTTTGTGAAGGGGAAGTTTTGGGAAAAAAATCCCTACATTGTTCACCCCCCCTCTCAGTGTAGTCAGTGTGTCCAACATCAGAGTCTCTCATCAACCAGTGTGAGAAGGAATTAGATTTTGAGTTTGATATGAAATATCTTGGTCTCATGCACTATTACTTGGGACTAGAAGTATGGTAGAAGCGTGGTGAAATATTCCTTGGACAAGGAAAGTATGCAGTGAATATTCTACAGAAATTTGGAATAATGGATTACAAATCCATGGCCAATCATATGACCATAGATATAAGAAAAGTAAGAGACTTGGATTCTAATCCCTATATCGACAATTGCTTGGGTCATTTATGTATCTAGTGAATACTCGAACAGATATTTGCTTTGTTGTAAACACGTTAAGCCAGTTCCAGGTGGAACCCATACATGATCACTCGATAGCTGCAAAGTATGTTATAAGATATATTCATAGGACATCAAACTATGGTTTAATATACACCTCAACTAGTGATATACAACTTCATGGATTCACAGAATCAAATTGGGTAGAGAGTGCAAAAGATAAAAGGAGTACTTCAGGGATGTGTTTTAGTTTGGGCTCTGTTATGATATCATGGGCCAGAAGGTAACATAAGTCTGTCGCACTCAACACTACGGAAACAAAATATATCGCAACATGTGAGGCATGCACCGAAGAAGTATGGTTGAGGAAGATGATTTCTGTATTATTTGGGGAAGTACTAGATTCAACTTTAATATATTGTGACAATCAAAATTGTATGAGGCTATAAGAACACCCAGTGTTTCATGAATAGTCGAAACATGTTGAGATCAAATACTAATTTATTTGTGATAAAGTCCAAGCATTCTTGTAACCATAACAACTCAATTTTCAGTTCTCTTCATAACCCGAGAGCCTTGCGTTCTCTTCTCTTCTTGATTTGTCCTCAAACCCATTCGAGTGTCCCCTTTCTTTTTCCCTTTGCCCATGATTTTTTTACCTTTTTCAACAATATTTCATGGGTCAGATCAAGAAGTTTCTAGATGGGTACTCTTCCCATCTCCTCATTGAATCCCGAGGGAAGACTTCCCAACTACCAATCTGAATGGTAATTAATTTTTCTGGGCCAAAAGGTTGTTTTGGTTCTACATGATTTATATCCAGTAGAGTATCGATCTAGCAGGGGTCATCTCACCATTACTGGTTCCCCCTACCATCCCTCTCACACATCATGACCCATATGGAAACCCTCTTTCAGCAGTCATGCCACAATTTGATTTTATAAATTAACATAATATATACATTACCTTTTATAGCAAGGTTCATTGTTTGTCCAACATTCTCATGACAGATATGTTTATAGTCTTGTTTACAATAATAATAATATTTACAATATAGGGGAAAGATGGAGTGTTACAATTCCCTCCCCCTTAAAAGGAACATCACCTCGATGTTCTACCTAACGTTGTGGATTTTATGTACATCAATGAACAAAAATGGATATGCATGTTTCATGGCATCCTCCAATTCCCATGTAGCGTCATCTGGACCAAAGTGTTTCCACAACTCCTTGACCTGGGCAATGGTTCTTTTCCTGAGTGGGATCTCTTTCTTGTCTAGTATGCATTATGGTTCTAGCAAGAATCATCCTATGGTTCCATCTGGATCACAGACTAGTCAATTATATGATTAGAATCATGTACATATTTCTTCAATAACGAAATATGGAAAACATTATGCGCTTTTACTGTGGGAGGAAGTGTTAGTCTATATGCCACAGGTCCCATTCTGTCCAGAATTTCAAAGTGTCCACAAAACTGAGGTGCCAACTGTTGGAGTTACTTCACACACCTAGAATTTATTTTTCCAAAGGTTTTTCCTTGTTTATTAGAGATTATTTAATCTCCTATATTTTAGGAAGAGTATTCCTCTAGGGAGAATATTCTCTTCAGTTCTCACTTCAATTTGACTAGTTGAGTGGACTCTATATGTTATATTGGTTTTGTCACCGTGCAACATTGGGATCATCACCAACTAATGTGTATTTTCCTTGGGATAATCACTATACTACTGTATTACTCATGATTCCCTAATCTCCTCATCACCTCACTCTATTTCAGTCAGTTAACTGAAGACTACTTGACTAGTTAACTCAACTAGGTGGCAATTCACTCACGTAACTACCTAGGAGACTAGAATAGGTGGTAGTTTACTCCCATAACTATTGGTGTGTGTCTAAATCACTACAGACCACCACTATGGCACATTAGTTACTCATGTATCCTATATCTATTGTAAATTATTCACTCTTTGAGTGTGGAAAATGGTTAATGAGAATTCTTTCATTCTTTTCTCTCCTTCTTCTTCTTTCTCAAATTCTCTCTAAAAGTGTGTGTATTATTGTTTATCTATATTTATTCTATGCAGGTTCAAAACATGTACATGGTATCAAAGCCAAGGGATTTCTAAGTAAAAGCTACACCAAATTACTTTTGTAGGTACTAAAGATTGAAGAATGCAGGAAAGATGGAATATATGTTTTACTCACCGATAATAATTCTCACGCCTCATAACTATTTGGATTGGAAGTAGAATATTCTAATTCTTCTCAAAAGTAGAGGCTTATACCAAATAACCATGGCAATGGAAGTAGAGCCTGATTCCACCGATGAGTAAAATGAAATTTTCAATAGACAAGATATGGCCATAGGATTTATCTTCTTGTTTAGCTCTCCAGAAATTCTCCACCAAGTATATGATGACTCACAAGAATAAACTCTAAATTAATTATGGACCATATTGGAGGTTATATTTAGGAATAAAGAATATTGTGAAGATTTCATGCAGGAGGTTGAACAGATAGAGCCAGAAGGGAAGCCATAAGAAGATCAAATTTGTACTCCATTATTTGAAAATGATGTCCACTCCATTTCATATTTATTTTCTCAATTTCATGTGGAATATATATGGCATGCATCTTAGGGGTCACATGCAGACACTTTTCCATGCACAATGCATGCATCTCAGGAGACAAAAAGGGAGCTACACACATCAGACTCAATTCTGATCTTTTCTGAGAAAAATTTGCAGAAACAAATTGGATATTTTAATTCCTCTCATGAAAATATCCAATTTCAAACAAAATATCATCCGAAACAGAGTCTGGGAAGTGAAGTTATGATTGTTTTAAAATCAATCAAAATTTCAGTGTTTTTCCGGAAACGGTCGCACGGTTTTCAAAATTTCATCCAAACTTTATTTGGATGTTTTTCATTACAAGAAGAGAAAGTTGATATGTTTGGACATATCAATGATGCATCTAATTCATCAGATCCATGCAGACATCTACATCTTCAACAAAATCTGTTAGGGTCCTAACCCGCATATAGGTAGAGCAATATATTCGAATGTAATAAAGGTCAATATTAATAAGGCCTTTCAATAAAATAGAATAAGGCAGATGTAAGAAGACCTAATAGAAGCTTCCAATTCTAGAAGGATCTCCCTCTATATTCTTCTCTTGATAGACATATTTAGTATAAATAAGAGTCAAGGGTATGAAAACCATAGCTTGGAGATTATTGTAACAGAGCGTTGCTCGACTGGAGGTTGCCCCCTCGAAGAGGCCCATGAACATTGCTTTCTGAATCAAAGTGTTATTTTTGTTGTTGTTCTTATATCATTTCTAGGTTATTGTGGAGATTTTGCTGGTTATATTACTGTTATTTTGCCATTTCTAGCATTTTATTTCTGTTCTGCATACTTTTTATATCTGGTATATTACAAGTGGTATCAGATCACTTTCCTTGGCAGAAATTGTGGGAATTGTTTTTTAGGGTAGAGACATATTCCAACGTCTTTAAGCCATAGAGATATATCGTGACATGCATAAACCCGCAGTTGAGGGATTCATACACGCAGGAAATACAAGTGGTTCTTAAGCAAACATCTGTTGGCCACCCTTGTAACCCCTATTGGTACCCCTTCAAGTGGTAGCACATCAGACAACACCTGTGTACGGATCAACCTAGATTTCCTAAAGCCCTCTTTAGATAAACCGATTGGCCACCTAATTGCTATAGTTCCACTGAGAATAGCACTTGGGAAGATACTCTCTAGTACCTGGGTATTCGGGCAGTACGGCTAAGGGTACGGTCCATCCTCCTTAGTTAGTTCCCTTATATATTGGGTCAAGTACTATTGTTGAAACCCACATGTATATCAGAGAGCATAGCAAAGGGAAAACCCTTGTCTGTATAACCCTTGAATACCTAACCCTTGAGGGACATAAACATAAACAAATTAAAATAGACAAGATCTGTTGCCGCACAACTGTGTTCAGGTTGCCAAATCACTACACTTTTCTTACTGGTTAAGCATTTGGGGATTTCATCGCTCTAGTATTCTTTAGATCGGAGTATAACTCCGCAGGTGTAAAAAGTCTGGAAAAATTTTCACCATTATTTGAGACCTATTCCATTGGATTCATCTCTTCGCCCTTATCACATTCATTCCTATCATTTTTTGGAAAAAAATTTAAACCCGCCTGCCCCTTTTTAGTTCACCCATCCTCATGGCCCATACCCGTAGCCAAGACCTGGAAGCTCTCTTGAACACCTTGCAATATGGTCTCCTCGAGACCCAAAAAGAAGTGAAACAATTCAGTGCCAATGTTGCCTCCATCGATACAACCATCAATACAACCATAAATACAACCATGTAGTCCTCAATGGAGGAAGTTAAACAAGAACTGACCACCCAGCTTGAATCTGTCTTTGCATCACTCTGCACCAAACTGAAGATCTCTACAAATGACCCTTTCTCTGATGCACCTCTAAAGACTGAAGGTGAACATTCCTCCCATTCCCATACCTTTTAGCACCATCACTTTCAACGTGACCTATGCCTTCCATGGGTGGATGTGACCAAATTTGATGGCTCGGACCCCACTGGTTGGGTAACCCAAATGGAACATTATTTCTCTTTATACGACATTACAAATGACTTGTCCAAACTTCGATATGGTGTTCTCCATCTAGATCAAGAATGTTGGCAGTGGTGGCAATGGAGAATAACTTCCCATCAAGGGTATATTGCTTGGACCCAATTTGTGACTGATCTTTATGAACTCTTTGACATTGACACCAACCATTTGGGTCATTTGACAAAGTTGAAACAATCAAGAATAGTAGAAGACTTTATAGCTACCTTTGAGTGCCTTGCTTTTCGAACAGAGGGTGTGACTGATGCTTTCTTTCAAGAGTGTTTTATCAATGGCCTCAAGGATGAGATTCAGGCCCATGTCCTCATGGCTCGACCTTCAAGTTGGGTGGAGGCTACTAAAAGAGATAAAGAAGAACAACAGGTTGTATCCTCTCAAACCTGGAAACCCTCCTTTATCCCTCGCCCTAACCCCATAAATCCCACTACTCCCTCCGCTCCATTAAAGATCCAAAAATTGACCAGGGATGAAATGGTTGAACGCCAACTCAAAGGCCTTTGTTATAATTGTGATG
>JASDQU010885014.1:9524-21357 GCA_032191745.1 Picea mariana
CCCCAAATTTGACCCAAAATCTAAGCACGTCGCTGAATATCACATCAAAAATTTTATGCTAGCCATTAGGCTCCGTAGTGTACAGATTATTTCCCTACACCTTTGAAGGCAACGCCTCTACCTGGTACTTTTCCCAACAACCCCACACCATCGTGTCTTGGGATAAATTCGAATTATGTTTCCTTGAGAAGTTCGGAGATGACAAGTCTCCTGAAGTTCTAGTCATGGAGATTTCTAGTTTAAAAATGAACCCCAAAGAAAAGATGAAAGACTTTAATGAAAGGTTCCAGATACTAAAGAACCAAATCCCCACGGCTTTGATGCATGCCAAAAATCTTATTGTCGCATACTACACGAAAGCCTTACATCAAAACATAGCCATTTGGGTAAAGAGGTCGAAGAAAGCCACATTGTTAGAAGCTTTTAAGGAGGCGAGTCAAATAGAGAAAGATATTCTCAGCTTAAAAGACAATACATGTAACGAGATAAAGACTAGTTCATCCTCCAAGAAGAAAATTGAAATCCTTCATAGACCTCCCCAAAACAAAGCTCAACCAGAGAGTTCAGATCTAGAAAACTTACAGAAAGTCATTCAGAAGTTATCCAATCAAGTTATAGATTTGAAAAGGTCGGCTGAAGAAGCTTCTTCGAGCAAAGGGCCTTACAAACCCCCTTTTAGGAAGCCTTTTCCCACAAACCAACCTAAATCAAATTCTGAAGGCCTAAATCTAGAAAGCTTACAATTTGCTATTCAAACAATCCTAGAAGCACATGATAACTTGATCCCTCCCGAGATTCTTGAAGAAGTAGCTAACAAGAGATAGTAGAAGAAGATGATTTTTCCCCAAACATTTTCGGACATTTTTCCGATAGCATTTTTCAAGCTAATTTCGAAATAGTGCATCCTTACAATACTAGGAGCAAGACAACAAATAAGTCTTATTCTGAAATTGCAACTACTATGCCTCCAAAACAGTCTAAATCAATCAAGACTAAACATAATTCAGCAAACCCAAGTTTAGATTATGATTTGATTGAGGATCTAAAAAAATTTAGGGCTAACACTTCTGTTTACGAATTATTAAAATTCCCTTTTCTTTTGCAAAAGATGTTGCAGAATATTGTGGAAAACAACAAAAACAACAATCCGAACAACAACAAAGTTGTTGAAAAAAGCCCAAAAACTCCTCAAAGGGCCTCTACTAAAATGACATCCGAACCTCATGATAAAAGAAGCCTTCCTGTAAATAGTGTAACAAATGTAGATAAACTAGTTTCAGGGGTTGTGATTAAAAAACAACAAACTTCTACTGTTAATACTCGCATAAATGTCCCTCCCTTTTTGTTGACTTTTGAAATATTCAATAGGAATGTACATAATTGTATGGTAGATTCAGATGCATCATCTAACGTAATTCCTTGGTCTGTCTATCAAAAAATTAATGCCGAATTTCAACCGTCCATCTTGAAAATTATCCAGCTTGATCGAACTAGTGTTAAAGTGATAGGCGAATTAAAAAATGTGCTTATCAGATTATCATCTAATCCTAAAGTCCATCAAGTGATTGATATCATTGTTGTAGATATCCTAGAAGTATATGGTTTGTTTTTAAGTAGAGATTGGTCAGAACAATTACATGGCTATTTTGCAATGGATTGGTCTCACTTGTGGCTGCCCAAGAATAGAAAGCCTAACAGAATAAAGTTAAATCGTGAATGTTATCTTAAGTTCATGGTAACTGATTTAAATGATCCCAATGAACCATTCACTGCTTCTGCCAATTCGCCTAAAATACAGAGGATGGACACTTTTTTCGACAATTTCATGGCCGAAACTTCTACCGTCACTGACCCGGAACAACAATATGAAATTATGACATGCACACAGTCAACAACCTTCTCTCAGTAGTTACATACATCTGACGAAAATCAAATATGGTCTCTTTACTTCGATGGGTCGCTGGTGCGGGGTGCATGCTCATTGATCCAGCAAGTAACAAGACTTTGATTGCTTTCCGGTTAGAATTCGAATGCACAAACAACATGGCCGAATATGAGGGACTCTTGCAAGGTCTCAGAAAAGAACTAGATTTAAACATTCAAAATTTGACTGTTTTTGGTGATTCAGAAATAGTGGTTAGATAGGTAAAAAATTCTATCCACTGTTTATCTCCGCACCTAAAAACTATCAAACTGAGGTATGGAATTTGATGAACAAGTTTTCTGTGTTTAACATAAATTCTATTCCTAGATTGAATAATTCTGAAGCTGATTTGTTAGCTAACGTCGCTTCAAAAAAATTTCTTGCAGAAGGCCTATCTCCGAATGCATTTTCCATCGAATTGTTGTTTAGACCGTCCGTCCCGGACAACATCACGAATTGGAGAGTCTTCGATGAAGATCAGCAGATCATCAGTTTTCTGCATATGGAAGAAACTTTCTAGGGCACAGTGATTGACGAAGGTACCCATGAGGAAAATATTCGCGACTTTACGGTAATACCAGATCTGAGATCCCCGAAATTTGCATCAAACATGGAAAACTCTATCTCGAAATCTGTGTTTAGGTTAGAAAAATTTTATGATCTTCATGATAAGTTCAGAAAATCAGTGAATTGTAAAACGAATAGTTCCTCCTTGACACATGAAAAAGTAAATTTGGGAACTAAAGACAACCCACAGTGCATCAATTTGGGGTTGGGGTGTTCTGAGAAAGAAAAGGTAGCATTTATTAAGTTGTTTAAGGAATTCAAAGATGTTTTTGTCTGGACATACGACGACCTGAAAACCTTTGATCCTAACATCATACAACACATTATTCCCATGAAACCCCAGACCCAACCTTTTCAACAAAATTTAAGGAAGATGCACCCAAAACTCAAACCAACAGTCAAGAAGGAATTAAAAAATCTCCTGAATGCTAAAATAATCTTCCCAATAAGGCACACACAATGAGTCTCTAATCTTGTCCCTGTCAGAAAGAAGAGTGGTGAAATCCAACTATGTGTCGATTTCTGAAATCATAACTGAGCGTCTGATAAAGACAACTACCCTGTCCCTCCCATGGAACAGATCCTTCAACAGGTATCTGGTTCTAAAATATT
Organism: Picea mariana; assembly: GCA_032191745.1. Lineage (NCBI taxonomy): Eukaryota > Viridiplantae > Streptophyta > Pinopsida > Pinales > Pinaceae > Picea > Picea mariana. The sequence goes on from JASDQU010885014.1 coordinate 12,628, forward strand.
ATCCTTGTTGGATGGTTTTTCAGGGTATAACCAAGTCCTTATGTCTCCCCCAGACCAACTCAAAACTACTTTCCGTACCCCATGGGGCATCTACGCTTATAGAAAGATGCCCTTTGGCCTCATAAACGCAGGTGCCACTTTTTAGAGAGCGATGGATATCGCTTTCCGTGGCTTAATCAATCAATCTGTAGTAGTTTACCTAGATGACATCACTGTCTTCTAAAAAAATAAAGGAGATCATCTAGCTCATTTAAGATCTGTTCTACAGTGATGTCGTAAGTACGACATTTCTTTAAATCCTAAAAAATCTGTCTTCGCAGTAGAACAAGGTAAGCTCCTCAGATTCATTGTATCATGAAGGGATGATTATCGACCCTAAAAGGACCCAAGTCATTTCGAAACTGCCCCCTCCCTCGTAAAAAAAATCCATGCAATATTTCTTAGGACAGATAAACTTTGTTAGGAGACTCGTCCCCATCTTTTCAGAAATGGTGAGACCATTACAAAATTTAATAAAAAATGATGTATAGTACCATTGGAGACCTTTAGAAAGTCAGGCTTTTGATTCAATAAAAAAGGCCATAATAGACGCTCCTTCTCTAATGAGCCCTGATTTTTTGCGAGACTTCACCCTCTACACGTTTGCCTCTAACCGATCTTACGCTATTGTCCTAACTCAAAAGAATGCTAAAAACAATGAAGTCCCAATTGCCTTTACAAGCTCAGCCTTCAAGGGAGCAGAACTTAATTACCCATTAGTAGATCAACAAGCTTATGCTATTTTTAAAGCAATAAAACACTTTCGATCTTATCTGTTAAAATCTAGGACAAAAATCATTGTCCCTTACCCGGCTGCCAGAAATTTGTTAGTACAGAAAGAACTAGGCGAAAAAAGGGAAAACTGGGTCACATCCTTACAAGAATATGACATAGAAATCACCCCAACACAAATTGTTAGAGGCTAAGGTTTATGCAAGCTGGTTGTCGATTCATCTATAAGACAACAAAATGAAACTGACATGTTAAATCCTGATTAGCACCATCAAAATCAAATCTGTTGTGCACAAAACCTTGTTGGTTCCTGGTATGACGACATCAAATTTCATCTTATACATGGATCAGCTCCCCGTCACCTTGATCCCCAAAAAAGGAGAGCACTAAGAGTAAAATCTACTTCTTTTCAGCTGATTAATGGTATTTTGTTTCACCAAAATTTCGATGGAATACTTATGCGTTGTCTTGAAAAAGATGAAGTAGAAAAAGTCTTATTGGAGTTACATGCGGGGGAAGCTGGTGGGCATTTCGGTGGAGACACCACCGCCCACAAAGTATTAAGAGATGGTTATTACTGGCCAACCCTTTTCAAAGATGCTCATGCCTTATGCCACAAGTGTGTGATTTATCAAAAGGCATCTGGACAGATACAGAAACCAACATTCCCTTTGCAACCAGTTTCGGTAAACTCCCCTTTTCAGCAGTGGGGCCTGGATAGTATTGGCCCAATCAATCCGGCATCCTCGCAGTAGCATAAATACATCATAAAAGCCACAGATTATTTCACCAGGTGGTCCGAGGCTGCCCCATTAAAAGATGTAAATACCAGCCAGGTAATATCCTTCTTGAATTCAAATATTATCACTCGTTTCGGTATCCCTGAATGCCTAGTATTTGACAATGATTCATATTTTTCATCTCTTGAAATGAGCAATTTCGCTTTGGAAAAAGGAATAAAATTAAAGTACTCTGCCAGCTATTACCCCCAATGAAATGGTTTGGTGGAATCAACTAATAAAAATCTGATCAAAATTATCAAGAGAACGGTCTCCGAAAACCATAAAAACTGGCATAACACACTGTTGAACACAATCTGGGCTGACAGAGTAACTCCTAAAATTGATGTGGGTAATTCACCTTTCTTTCTCGTTTACGGTAGGGAAGCGATTCTTCCACCGTATGTCCTTCTTCCATCTCTGCAGTTATCACAGAAGGTACAGGAAGAAGAGTGTCCCCCCTTGGAGAGTCGAATTAACGCTTTGTTAAAGTTAGAGAAAGTAAGGTCTCAAGCAAAACGAAAATTGGATCAACATCAACTCATTGTTAAAAACTGGTTTGATTCCAATTCTGCCTCTGACATAAATTTTGAGGTAGGCGACCTTGTCCTTAAGTGGGACAAACCTCATGAGGGAAAAGAAGAGCATACTAAGTTTCAGAACTTGTGGTTGAGACCATTTCTAATTTCTAAGAAATTGGGTCCCATTTCCTTTCGCTTACAAAATTTAGGGGGACAACCAGACACCTTCCCGGTGAATGGCCAAGCTCTAAAAAAGTACTTTACTTGATGACGCTCCCATACACCCTTTGTAAATATTTTTTGTTTTGTTTTATTTGTTATTTGTTTTTCTTTTCTGGTTCATTTTGGTTCTCGTTTCTGCTTATCGGTCTTTCTTTTGAAACACATATGCTTGCACCACGGGCTAGCTGAAAAAAACAGAAAACACAAAGAAAACAGAAAAATTTCCCCTCGAAAATGACTGCTGAAAGTTATTAAAACATCAATTGTTGTATTTCTCTGAAATTGTAGCCCCGTTGAAGATGACTTTTTGTTTGAAAAGCGTTTTCTTGGTTTCAATCTGCAATTGAAAGTATTCACGACCATCTATAAAATCCTTTTACGCTGTCCCTGTTCATTAAGAGAACAACTCAACGATGTCCCCCTATTCTTGAAAGTTGGTTTTATTAATAAACTATTTCTATATATTGATGAAGGATAGCTAAAAAAAAATAATTTCAAGGCCTGTGACATATCAAGATGTGTTAAAAAACTAGAATTTTCAGTGTCACCCCGCTCTATTGAATATCTTTAAAACTATATCAGAATGTGAATAAATTCTCAGAGAGCTGTGGGAAGTGCTTGTAAACCCACCAGGACACTGAACAGGTCTACTAGCAGTGAGTAAATGCATGCATGACGCCAAGATAACTTCGTCGAGGTACTGAACAAGCTCGCTGGCAGCGAAGCAATGTCAGGTAAAAGAAAATTCTCAGATATGGATTCTGTTTTCACCTTAAATGTCCTTTGTTATGATCTGGAATTTCTTGACAGGATACAGATATCAGAGTGGGTTAATTGACATCCCTGTCGAGGCTATGGATGCCCGCTAGCAACAGTGGCCCTGTCAACAGTATTGAAGATTCTAACTTTACATCGTGGCTCTCTTTTGCTAAGATTGTCTCGAGTTTTCGTTTCTTTAAAAATAAAAGTTGTCTGAAACTGGACTGTGTTATAATTATTTGAGATGCTCAAGCAACTTTTTGGTTGTTTTCGAATCGAGGTTTTTCTAATTATTCTAACCTGAACTCGTTTGTATGACAGAGATAACTGCTTCTCCCAGCATGTCGCCATTGTTGGCAGTGGTTATGTAATTATTATTTTTATAAGCTGCCTACATAGGGTCTATGAAATTTTATTACTCTTCATGAGAATTTTTCTAAATGATAGTTGTAAATCATCACATTTTACCTATCATCTATTCATGCTTCGTTTTCATGACTGAAATCATGAAAACTTGAAACTATCGTTACTATTCTGTTTTAAAATTTCATTGAAAGCATATGGTTTATTACAGAATTGTGATTTCTTGCGATGAGCATGTTGCTCTCCTTGTTTGTGACCCTTTCAATTCTAAGCATGACTAAGAGATTTATGGTTGTATGAACGAAAGACCCCCACCATTTGATATTCAATTTTTTTGTATTGATTTTGGTTTGATTTTGATCATATTTCTTTCATGAAACTTTTGACTATTCGATTTTTGTAAACTTACCTGACTTTGCAATCAAAATATGATGCGTGCACTTATGTTTTCAGAGTACTTTGGTCCTAGCATGTACCCAATACCAAGGTGGCATACAATGTACAGGTTGCCATTACTCCTTAGCATGGTCTCGGGTTTCACAAAACTCTTCACATGTGTTTTGATTAAACACCTTGCCCATCGTTTGAATCATCACAACATGTATTGATAAAGCTCGTGGCTATGGCTCTGTTTCATTTTTGCAAACCCTACCTGTGTGTTGTGCGTTAATTACCCATCCATTCAATATGGCTCCAGTGGTAAGGGTTGAACTGAACGACATCCAAACCCTGCTCTCATATGATAATGCTAGGGAAGATTTGGAAAGGAATGGTTGGCATATTTTCATCAAAAAGTTGCAGGGTTTTAATCTTCAAGTTGCCCAAGAGTTTTCCTTAACCTTTGATGGTTGTAGGGAAAAAATCGGTGATGTGCAATTGGAAGTAACCGAAGAGTTCCTAAGTCAAGCCATGGGATTGCCAGCGTTTGGTCATAAATGGTTCAAAAACGCAAAAGTGGAGGAAGTCCCTTGGAATTTACTGTTTACATCACGAAAAATAACCAGCTGTGATAGAGGTATGCCAATTTCTTTCTTGAAACCTAGGTGGCATGATCTACTTGCTGTAGTGAAACAATTCATCACATGTGAGGGATGATTCAGACTTGTTTTCCTATATCATTTATGCCTGCTTATGAGTTTTATTGGTTTTCCGTTGAATATGCCTTATTACCTACTCAGAAGTTTGTATAAAATGGGGAAAAGATTCAGGAAACATAGGTTAGATTCAAGTCTGTTTCATCATGGCCTAATTAAAATCATCCCCGTGCATCAGTTAGAGTCACAAAATCATCCTCGTGCATTTGTTATTATAACTAGCTACAAAATCGCAAGATTCTGTAGCCAATTAAGAGAATTCAAATTGTTTGATTTGATGACAGAAAACATATCTAAGATCTTCTTATTTTCTTTTGTTTTCAGGATAATTAAGGAGCCCATGATTTCAAATATGATATGAGACACTTTTTGAGATCTCCCAGCCATATCAATTTTGTATTTTGAGTAAACAAAATTAGACTATTGGTAGTTTTTTGATATCTAGTGAATTAGGGTGGTTGCATCCCCCTTTTTGAAACCAATTTGATCTTATCAACAGGAAATAGTTATGTTTCCTGAAACCTATATAAACATATCATTTTGTAAACATTGATCATCTTAGCCTGGGGCAAGAGTATGGGCATTTTTTTATCACAGACTTGAATGAAATAGAATGCACGCTACAACTTTAGCTTTTATATATGATGTTTTGATTCAAGTTATGTTTATGTTGATTTGATAATAGATGGTGATTGCTTTCGTCATCATGATTTATTATCATTTGACATGATTCATTTTATATGCTTCCCATATCTTATGTTTCAGATACAATATATACATAGTGATCATCTATCCAATTTAAATTAGGAGATTCATCTCTAATTTATGTTGAATGTCTGTATGCAAGTTCTTATAGGAAGATTTGTCTCGACGTAATTACTTGTAAATCATTAGATCACGGTAATTGTTTCCCTTTTATGTTATGTTATCAAAACTCAATCTCCAACGCATTGTTTCTCTTTTGTTCGGAACAACATTACGATCCGTTGCAGGTTTAATTCCCGGATAAGGTGGCTGGACATTCCCTGTTGAGCAGACATTGGATGCGTTAATAGGTTAGTCTACTATTTTATTTCATTTGTTTGTTTATTTTATAAGTTATATATATATGGTACGATTTCCATTACCTATAATTTTCTATTTGATTAAGTAGTTTAATATTCGATTTCATGAATGTATTCATCCAAGAAAATAAATGAAAAAATTAAATAGTATTTTCACTTTTCTTTATTATTGTTGTTAAAGTAACTAATTTACATTTTATTTTTACGAGTTTAGATTAAAACTCGTGTTTTGTACAGATTGTATATAAAKTTATTGAACACATTTCAGTTAAATAAATTGTACATATATATATTTAAATGTACTTATAGATTTTAGTAATTGTTATTTATTAGGTTATTGTTTTTCCTTTAGTTATTTTTTGCTTTCTTTAGGACTTAGATCGGCCAACGGAGCCACAAAACCCGTCGGAGTGAATTAATCCAAATGGCTTGGGTTAATTAGACAACCCCGGACCAGATTCACTCCTCCAGTGGACGGATGGTCAAATTCACCCGTCAACACTATCGGGAGGAATTAATGTGTTCCATATAAGTTATCAGAAGAGAAAAGAAGAAAAACAAGAAACTACAAGCAGAAATAGACAAGAAAGAAGACACTGAAGAACTAAAACAAATGATCACAAATTTGAAGGTTCAAATAGAAGAAGATAAAATAATTGAAGAAGCATTCAAAGAACAACTAGAAGAAAAAGACAAGATCATTGGAAATTTGGAAGCAAAGATTGTCACATTAAGAAGGGATCTTCAAGAGAAAAATATGCAGAACAACTCAAAAGTTTTGGATGATGTTATTGGTAGTCAAAAATCTCATCATGACAAGTCTGGACTTGGATTCAATCAGACAGAAAAAGGATCAAGCTCCAAAACAACAGAGAAAGAAACATATCCAAAACGCTATGCAGAAACAATCAAGGGGGATATGAAGATCTACAAGGAATATTACAGGGACACTCCTCCATCGAGAAGATTCATATTTCAGAATCAACAACCAGCAAATAGGCCTCAGGAAGAAGAAGAATTTATAAGAGTACCTCCTTTCAGAAGATCTTCAACTCCCAGGTATCAAACTATATTTTTTGGTTTATGTTATGCATGTAATAATTTTGGACATAAAGCTCTGAATTGCAAAGATAACAACATGAACACAAACAACTTTGAAATTCATACACAAAGGGGTTATCCAAGAAGGCCTATTGAAACACAGAAAATAAGTTACAACAGTTTTGAATCTTTGAGCACTGAAGTGGAATGTTACAAATGCAACAATTTTGGACACATGGCCACATATTTTAGAATGGCAGTCTCTCCTAGAGAACCGCAACAGGATAATAACAATCATGGGCATGAACCTCAGAAAAGGACATGGATAAGAAAGCAAGATCCGTATAGAAATGAAGAATGCATTTTCTCTCTACAAGCTAAGCAGAAGAAACGTGGTTGGTATGTTGAAAGTGGTTGTTCAAAACACATGACAGGTGATAGAGACAAGATTCTTACATTACGAAAGGAAAGAGATGGATCAGTCTCCTTCGAAAATGATGATTCAACTAAAATCATTGAAAAATGCACAATCATAATTGGGAACAAGAATACCAAGGCAAAAAATGTTCTACTAGTAGAAGATATGAAACATAATCTTCTAAGTGTGAGTCAAATGTGCGACGAAGGTCATAAATTTACTGTCGATTCATAAAAATGCGATATAAGAAAAGAAAGTTCAGGAAAATTGATTGCTACAACTGCGAGAACTTCAAGAAACATATATGTATTAAGTGAAATTGGAAATGAAAAGTGTTTTCTAGGAAAGGAAGATAAAATTTGGCTATGGCATAGAAGAATGGGTCACATACATTTTGATAACCTTGTCAAAGTCAGTAAAAGAGAAGAAGTCAGAGAAATGCCCCAGATCACGAAACCAGCCAACACTTTATGCAAGCATTGTCAACAAGGAAAGCAAACAAAGACCAGGTTCAAATCAAATGAATATTCAACGACACGACCACTAGAAATTGTCCATACTGATCTAGTTGTACCAAATACAACAAAGGGTTTAAAAGGTGAGAAATATTTTATGTTATTAGTTTATGATTATACAAGAATGACTGCAGTTTTCTTTCACAAGAATAAGTCAGAATCTTTTGAAAACTTCAAGATCTACAAGAAAATCGTTGAATATGAAATGGATTCAAAAATCAAATGCTTGAGATTTGATAATGGATGAGAGTTCACTTCAAAGGAATTTATGGACTACTGCAATAGTCATGGAGTAAAAAGGTAATTCTCCATTGCTAAGACACCTCAACAGAATGGAGTTGTTGAAAGAAAGAACATGAAAGTATAGGAAATGGCTCGAACAATGCTAATGGATTCCAAATTAACAGATATATTTTGGACACAGGCAGTGAATACAAAATTTCACATTCAAAACAGAGTAATTCTCATAAACATCACTGACAAAACTCCCTACGAGCTATGGAAAGGAAGACCAACAAATGTTAAGCACTTCAGAGATTTTGGAAGCAAATGCTACATCAAAAGAGAAGATGGAAAAATGGGAAAGTTTGACTCTCGTGTGGACAAAGGAGTACTTGTTGGTTACTCAAGTACGAGGAAAGCATACAAGTGTTACAATATGAGATTGAACAAAGTTGTAGAAAGCATCAACATAACAATTGATGAAATAGGCAGACCAGAATCAAAGGAAAAAGAAAATGAATCAATGGAACACATTTTTGAAGAAGAAATAGAAGATGAAAAGGAAGTAGAAGAGGAAGATGAAGAGAATCCAATAGAAGTAGAAGAGCAAGTACAATAAGTGCCTCCAAAGACACCTAGCAGACGAGTATAGAAGAATCATCCTTCAGATCAGATTATCGGAAACAAAGACGCAGGAGTTGAGACTAGAAGAAGAATCCATTCATCAGAACAAACACACCTAACACTCACATCTATGATTGAACCAACCTATTTTGAAGAGGCCAACAAGGATAAATTTTGGAACAAGGCCATGGATGAAGAATTGGATCAGATAGAGAAAAATGACACTTGGAAATTGGTTCCAATACCAAAGGATAAGAATGTGATCGACACAAAGTGGGTATACAGGAATAAATTGAACGAAGATGGAAAAATTACAAGGAACAAAGCTAGAGACATT
>JASDQU010885016.1:1127-29062 GCA_032191745.1 Picea mariana
TTCAATTCAAACATGTTGTCATCGTTGTCGACATTGTCAAGTACATCAGGTGTCGACAACTACATATTTCAACAAAAAAAACAAGTTAATTCAATTATAAAAACAATAATAAAATTCACTTTAAATGGATATCTATATTGTTAGTCATTTACCTACTCTGAGGCCGGTGCATTTCCACGATCACCTTGCCACAATATAAGAAGCATTACACGTTAAAATGTTACCTTATAATATGAGAAGCATGATATATTAAAATGAATGTTAAAGATAAAAAAATAAGAATCATTAAATAGAGGTTGGTTGAAGTTATGGTGTCAACATCCATCTTAGACAATGGATCAACATCCATTTTCATTCATCTTCCTATGAACACCATTCACATGTGCATAATTTTTCTAAAGACATAACTCTGCTATAAATGCAAAAAAAAAAACTTAAATGGAAAAATGCTCAAAAATACATGAAACCGTGGCATGATTAAACATGCACGCTAAGGTCTTAACACACTTGCAATTTGAGTGATTTGAGGTTCTAAGGGTGTATTAGATTATATTACACATGTCTACATAATTAGCGTTGTATTTCTGAACATAAAAGTGGTTGTTGTGTAAAAGAAGCAAAATCTACCTTGTAAATTGAGAGACCAAATTAGTAGAAAGTGCCCTAATGGAAATGCACACCCATGCTTTTGTATAGCTCCAAATTTAGTGATCTAAGTTTTGAGGTGAATTTAATAACATTTTGAATCTATCTATATCATTCTAAGTGCATTTTCAAATGAAAAAAGACTTCTACCTGAAACCCAAGTTCAAGACCTTTTGTAAAATGGATGGTAAAATTAGATTACTATAAAATGCACACCTAGGAATTATATGACCTCCAAATTGAGTGATAAAAGTTTCATAGTTTTTATTTTATCATTTTATATATATCCATACTTTAGTTGTTCATTTTGAAACCAAAAACCCTCTACTATGCATAAAGGTTAAAAATTGCTTTGCAAATGCAAAAAAATGTATAAAGGGAAAAATGTTTAAAAATGCATGAAACCAAGGCATGATGAAAATACACGCCTATCTCTTAACACACCTAAAATTTGATAGATTCAAGTTTCTGAGGGTGTCTTATATTATTTTACACATGTCTACATATTTAGTGTTGTGTTTTCAAACATAAAAGTGGTTGTTGTTAAAATATTGATGTGTTTGTTTTACCATAGACAATATCACAATATTGTCACCCAACCATAGGCATACAACCACCCCCGAGCACCTTTAACCTTTGACAGAATTATTTTGGAAATCCATACTAGAACTAATAGATAAACCCTTGTTTCTAACTGCAAAAGCAACTCAAGACAAGTAGAGCACTCATTCTCCAAGGGTTGCACACAAGCGAAAAATTCTCCATATCCATAGAACAAGTACCATACACAATTGAAGCAACTGCAACTGCACTATTCTCTCAAACTTGTGCCATAATTATCTAGTACATCACCAAGAATATCACATGATAGCTCTAGAGAGAGACCAAGACCAAAATATGACCATACACCCTTATTCCTCCTTGCAGTTGTAATTGTAGTTCTCCATAAGACTTTTCTCTATAATTGGGTGTACAAATGAGACAAAATGTACTCTATTTTTATTAATATGTCTAATGACTTTTTTGGCTGGGTCGACCTAACTTTCTGGTAATTATATTTTATGTTTATATTTTTCTTGTGGAGCTAACTTGTCTTTATTGAAGATAATATTCTAACATTATTTATTTTGCTAGGCCGACTTGTCTTCTAGGGTTTTCACACATCTGTTTAGGGTTTCCTTTGCTTCCAGAATATTCCATTCTAGTCAAAGGTTACACATGGAGATTAATACCTCCTGCATCTACGCTATTTTGGTTACCATGTTTTTCATCTTCCTCTCACTGGCATAGGATTGCAAGACCCCTATATACAACATATTACTTGTTTGTTGGTGCAATTCAATCATATCCACAGGGTGGATATCCCAAATATTTAATCTCATTTGAGTGGATTTCTAATCTACAAGAAAAAGAGGCTTAAGTACCTTTGACTCTAATATAGCCAAATTGAATATACCCTACTGGTAATCTACATAAGATAGTTATTTTTTTTTAGCTATGTTTTCTACCCAAACCCGAGGATATGTTTCCTTTTAACCCCTTGTTTTTTTCTCTTTATATAAAAATACTATAAAAAGAGCATAGGTTCCTTCAGTTGTATAAGTCTAAGAAACTTCAGGTGTTGACAATAGAGTTGAACTAAGATGCTTAATAGTGATAGTAGGTCCCTTTGAGGTTGAACTAGCTTCACTTGATCCTTGTCTGATTTGAAATATTCCCTTCCCTTCTAATTTAAACTCATCTAAGAACCCCTCCAAGTCTAATTCTTCATCACATTTAGTCATTTTGCTTAATTTCTCACTCAACTAATCATCAATATCCATTTCAGAATGCATGTCTAAAAATGTCATCTTTCCAAGTTGTAATTCTTGTTTCCGAAGAGTCTAAATTACATTGGATTGGTCCATTGACTGAGTGGTAGTTTGATTTTGGGCCTTTTCCTCTAGAATATTCTTAACAACTTCCCATGAATCCATTTTAGTAGTTCTTTCCACTACATGATTTGGAATATGCTTGTACATAGGCCTTTTGGCTGCAATCACACCATGTGAGTCATATACCAATTTACTTCATTTTTCAAAATCTAGATACTGTAGCATTTCTTCTATAACATCTAGAGAATTTCTAAGCTTGACCAATAAAGCAACAACCTCTTGAGGCATCTTGAAAGTGATGGCCTGTCATACTATGAAAAATGAAATTGATCTAAAATGAGCCTTTGTTTGATGTATTCCAAAGAAAATATTCTTGGAGTTAGTAAAACTGACAGCTTGTATGGATCATGTTCAAAACCATATACTCTAATTATGGTGTGATCGGTATGATCCTCAACCAAGTACCAATCTCATAATGTGGTATCTTTTCTCAGATGCAATATCTTTTTAAACTCAGGAAACATCCTAGGATGTTGAATGCCATGGATCAGAATGTAGCGTGCACTCATTAACTTGTTTACATAAAGGTTGAAACCTTTATTCTGGTCTTGTTTCCTCACCTCCTCGGTCCACTCAATTATTGGCTTGGTTTTACTTGAATCATTTATTGTTTTGATCCCAAATCTCTCAAAAAAGGAAGAATTATTGAATAATATGAGTTGCACCATGTAGGCTTGGTACCTAAAAGACTTAGTGAGGTGGAAATTTGACAATTGGAAGTTTATGACTTCTTGTAGGATATGACAATAATCAAACTTTGTGAGGTTGATTGAATCCAGTGGATATAAGACATAAAGCATCCCTAAAATGGTATCATCCATTGATCTATCATGTTCATATCCTACCTGGTTTTTCAAGGAAGATGGTGGATTTGAAAGGAGGCGGACAAGTTGGTAATGGGGCATATGGGGATAATAGATTTCTCAACGGCTTCTCTCTTTCAGACTGTGATAATACTTCGTAATTAGAGTCAAGATCATAATCATCTGGGATTTCATATACAACATGTTATGGAATTTGGAGCATTTGGTCAATGGATTCTTTACTTATTTCACAGACTATCCTAGAATCATGTACATAAATTATTTGTTGTCTATCCACCTGGTAATTGAAAACACACCAATTGACTAATTCTGGAAAATCATAAGTTTGTGGAACAATTGATTTGGTCAGGCTCGATTCCCATAAGTTCAAGTAGTTTTGGTCATTGTCATTGTTAGCCTCGACTCTCTGAATTAACTGGTGAAGGTCAGGGAAATACAGTGCAAGGTCGAAAACATCCCTTTCCCTTTCCTCCAAATGATCATCATATATAGTCATTTTCTTGGATGGTCGGATTTGGCTAGGGTTTGATTTAGTGGCCATTTGATTACTTTTAGGGGAAAAATACTGACTAAATTTCTCCATCTATCTTTAATTTAAACAATTTGAACACATTTGAAATAAGGAAAGGAGAACACTACCTGAACTTATTTGTCGAAGAAGAATTTGAATACTTTTACTAGAGTCTATTGTACTTGTAACAATGTTTACCGTGCGCATTTATGTCATTTTCTTCGGGGTTAATTGTTTTAAAAAATTAAATTAAATTCTTTGGATTACAGCTATGCAATGCATTATTTATTTGGCTTACATCACTGTGGAACCTATCATCAATTCATGCATTTCGAGGGTGAGCTAAATTGGTTTTATAATACCACCCCTATGTATCAAAATGAATTATTAAGGTGATGGCATGTTATCACCCGTTAATACAATGGTTATGAATTTAGGCCTCCGACCTCTTGTTATCCAGTGTTCAATTTCACCAACCGAAATAAGCTAAGACCGTCGATCTTGGATCTATATCAATGGTCCAATCATGTATGTTGAATTTTCATTTCAAACCCTATTTTATCTTTGTTGTGCCTACATAACTATGGAAAAATGATGTAGTATACAAGGTATCGAACCTAAACTAATGAGTGAATGATAGGGAAAACTTGAAGCAAATGGAACTCAAACATAACCATTGTGAACCATATAATATGGAACAAAAAACTACAAGATCTACATTCTCTATCTATATCAGCAACGAGGCTACATACCAATGACATTCTCGGGTCAATCCCTTTGACACATAGGTTGGTTTGTGTTGATATTACGGTAGCTACAGGATGTATTAACCTCCATGTGTAACCTTTGAAAATACTATAATATTTCGAGAAGCAAGAGAAACCCTAAAACATTGGATAATAACCTTAGGAGACAAGTTGGCTCAAGAGAATATTTAATATTGAGTTATTAGCCTCCATAAAGAGAAGTCAGCCCAGTCAAGTGAGATAGAGTAGTACAAATATAGGGATCTAGAGCTCATTTTTTATACTCACTCTCACAACTGCATAAGACAAGTGGTGTGCAAGTCTGGAGAGGAATTGCAGCGGCAGTTGCAACTACTGCAACTGGCATTTCAATTTTGGCTTGTACTTTCTCTTGGTTATGGTTTGGACTTTCTTCTTAGTATTTGGTTATTCTTCCTTGGTTTGCTAGCCTTGGATAAAGGTGCACTACCTTGGTTAGCTATTGGATTGCTTCTGGAATTATTTTGTCTGTCAAGGTTAAGGTGCTCGAGGGTGGCCTTTGTGCCTATGGTTGGGTGAAAATATTGATATATTTTCTATGGTGAAATGAGCACACCTATTTTTATGATAGGTTATGGTCCCACACTATCTTCAAATAGTCTAACCTCTGGAAGATAGACTGGGAAGATTTTCTTAGTTGCAGTTGCAGTTGCAGTCAAGGTTTTGTTGGAGCAACGAAAACCTAACCCTCTTATTGAGGAACCTTAAGTGAAGAGCTTGACCTAATTCCTAGATAGCCTAGTGCACCCTAGCATAGCGCACCTCCTGGTACTCTCAGCAAGCCAGGGCGTAAGTTTGAGTTTTTGGTCAAAGTCAAAGGTTGACCAAGTCAAAGAAGTCATGACTTAATCTATGAAGTCATAAAACAAGTTAGAAGGGGATTTTAACTTTAGAGCATGGAAGATAAGGATTGACCTCATCCTTGCCAAGAATAAAGTGTTGGATATCGTGAAAGGAAATATCATGGAACCACAGTTTGAAGCATGAAAAGAGAAGGAACCTCAAAACATTACAGTTATGGAAAAGTTCAAGGACAATGACATCAATGCTATGAGTATCATAGTGGACTCTGTAAAATACCACTTGATACCCTACATATCTCATTTTGACTCATCTAAGAAGATGTACGATGCCCTAACTAACCTCTTTTCAGTCAGAAATATTGGACAAGTGATGAGTCTGAAGAATGAGTTCTGTGACATGAAAATGAATGACGATGACATCATAACATCATAGTTTGTAAGAATCTCTCAGTTAATAGATCAACTACAAGCTATTGAAGAAATCATTTCGGAAAAGGAATTGGTAAATATAGTAGTCAATGGCCTCCCCAAGACATGGGATGCATTTTCTGCAAGCATGAACACAAGAAAGGAGTATCCCACATTTAAAGAACTTTGGACTTGATGTGCACAAGAAGAATCAAGGATTAGCACAAAAGAGAAATCCGAAAATAAATATGATGATCAAACCTTCACAACAAAATTCAAGAATTTCAGGAATAAGAGGAAGTTTGGCTTAAGGAAGAAACCAAATCAAGAAAAGGATATGTCAAAAATGCAATGCTTCAACTGTCGAAAATATGGTCACTACAGGAGCCACTCTCATGAGTTAAATAAAAGGAAGGAAACATACGAAGAAACAATTGTCAAAGAAAGGGACCCCTCAAACAAAGCCAAGTAGGATAAAACACACTTCTTCTTCTAGTCAAGGTAACAATATTATTCTATAACATAGTTCTTGTACATACCATGTTTGCATAGTTCATGTACATATCATGCATATCTATTTCTTATAAGAAATGATGGTTAGTGAAACAATACCTATGAAAGAATAACAAGATAAGGATTGCTACTACGATGACTACAAGAAGATGAAGTACGTTAACAAATTCCCTAGGAATCTATTATATAAGTAACAACTATCAGATAGGCCGAAATCATAATCAAACTTGAAGAGACCCAGAAGGAGTCAATAATCAAGAGGAAATTAGAATAATACTTGTGACACTTTGCATAAGGAAATAAATATGCATACGAAAGCATGGAATCTCTTAGATGGAGGGAGTTGATTACACAATTCCAAAAGAAGAGCATGCATTCATGCATGAAGCCAGGATTAGGAGGGAGATAATCCTAACTGATATGATTCATTAAAGAATCCGTGAATATTATGAAGTATTTGTCCATGTTCCCCATTGAAAGTAGAAGTCATGATAAGCAGAACATGTTCAGTTTGATTCTAGAAGAAGTCTTCTTCGTAAACAAGTCTTAAGTATCCTTGGTCTTCCATCTACATCTATGTTCCTATGATGAAAGGAAGAAGTTGGAATATTCAAGAAGGAAGGGCATGGAATCTATAGAAGAATCCATGGACCCCAAAGTTAAAAGGGAACATGAGGAAGAACATGAAGATTCCAAGAAAGAAAGAAAAGCCAGAACAAGCAGTTATTATACCGATAATCATAAGACTACCAGCTTGTTTTGAAACCACTAGAAGCAATCAAGCAGAAGAAATGGAAGTTGTGATGAAGAACAATGTATGTAAGAAAATGTGAAAAATACTTATGAATGGAAGCATTGCGAGATTCACAACTAGAGGTTCTTCTAGAAGGAGGAAGAAGACTATGGCAACAGCTTGTTCCAGTAAACTAGATATACCTCTTGTAGTATCCATGGATTGAAATGTACATGTAAAAGATTGTTCTTCCCAATTAAAGAAAATTGAGAAATAAACTTATACCAGAAAGAGACCCATGTATGAAAATGGAAGAAGACCTTGTATGGATTCAAGCAACTTGATGCAAAGTATCTCATATACAACAGAAGCGTGGAAAAAACTTCCCATGACAGTGAAAGTGTATCAGAATGGTTACTCAGAAGTCTGGGATGATGGATTGAAAATCCATGGCTAAATCTCATGAGAACAGATCTTAAGAAATTAAAGAGACTCTGTATTGACAATTGATTGGCTCGTTAATGTATTTGGAGAATACTAAGTCGGATATTTGTTTTGTGGGGATTTTAAATTATGACATACAACTGCATGAATTTATTGATTAAGATTGGGAAGGGAGTGCAGATGACAAAAGAAGTGCTACTTGGATATTTTTCAGTTTGATCTTTGCCATGATGTCATGGGATAGAAAGAAACATAAGTCTGTTGTACTCAACACTACAAAACAAAAGTATATTGCAGCTTGTGATTCTTGTACAGAAGCAATGTGGCTCCGTAAGTTGGTTTTTGGACCGTCTGATCAGGTGTTGAATTCGGCCATGATATATTGTAATGATTATAGCCATGTGAAGCTTTTAGAGAAATTAGTGTTTCATGACAGGTCGAAGTACATTGAGATCAAGCATTATATATCTCCACAGATGAACAGATAGCATATATTTTGGTAAAGCCTTTGTCCAAGATGAAAAGTTTGCGTACTTAAGAGACAAGCTGGGGCTCATGGAGACAAATTCCTTATTGTAAAAGGAAGTGATTAATCCTAGGTTGGGAGGGAGTATTGATATGTTATTCATTTATGGAGAGTCATTTTCCAGTCCGGAAAATGGTCCAAGATGGGTAGTTCCTTTCCAGTTCGGAAAGTGATTCGATATTTTTGACGGATAGGAATTTTTCAGTTCAGAAAATGGTCTAGATCAGACAGTCATTTTCATAATGAAAATGGTCTGATAGATTGTTGATGTACCATGGACAACAATTCTCCTTATGGCCAATGTGGGGAATGGTCTAGGATAATCATTCTTCTTGGCAGTCACTCTGAGTAGTGGTCAAGTAGAATGGTCTACCTCGTCGAGAAGTCATTCTTTCAAAGTTCATGGTTGTGAGAAGTTTTAAAGAATGGTCTGTTTTGGAGGTTGGTGTAGGACAATCATTTCCATAGGAAATGGTCCGGATAGTCATTCCCTAGGGAAGACTCATTCTCTCCAGGTTTCACTATGATTAGATTCATAGGAATGGCCCAGTTAGGTTAATGGTCTAGGCTCAGAAATCAAGGATAGTTATTCTTCTGTGCTTGGGAAGAATAGTCTTGATAGCCCATGGATGGTGTTTTACTTTATGAGGGCATATGCTCTTCCATATATCACAGATGTGAGTGGAATAATGGCCTATATGACCTAGTTTGTATCATGATATTGTTTATCCAGGTTGATATCAGATGATATGATTGTTGTAAAGATTCTATGTCTCTTGACAGTAGTTGCATGCTACTGTTGTGGATGTGATCCATTGGTAGTGATTGTATGTCACTAGTTGGTAGCAGTGTGCCACTGAGAGTGGTTGTGTACCACTAGATAGTAGTTATATACTACTATGAATAGACACAGTTGTGTTCTATTCGATGGCATTGTTTTGATTTCCATGGAGACTATCTAGTTGGATAGTGATGATGGTGCTGATGATTTGATCATGAGATAGCATGTGTGGCTATGATGATGCTACCGATTGAATGTTATGTTTATGCTCAAGACCATTTCCTTTAATACCTCCCCACCTAGGAGGGAGTGTTGATATTTTGGTAGCTATGGGAGGTATTAACCTCCACACGTAACCTTTGACAAGACTAGAATATTTCGGGAAGCAAGAGAAACCCTAAAATGTTGGATAATAAACCTAGGAGACAAGTCAACTCAAGAGAATATTTAATATTGAGTTATTAGCCTCCAGAAAGAGAATTCGACCCAGTCAAGTGAGATAGAGTAGTATAAATAGAGGTCGCTAGAGCTCATTTTTTATACTCACTCTCACAACTACATAAGACCAGTGGTGCGAAAGTCTAGAGAGGAACTGCAATTGGCATTTCAGTTTTGGCTTGGAATTTTTCTTGGTTATGGTTTGGACTTTCTGCTTGGTCTATGGTTATTCTTTCTCGGTGTTCTAGCCTTGGAGAAAGGTGTGCTACCTTGGTTAGATATTGGATTGCTTCCGCAATTATTCTATCTGTCAAGGTTAAGGTGCTCGGGGTGTTAGCGCTGTCATTTTTTCAATTAGAGTCAGTCTTAGTCAAGTCATATTTTGTGTGTCAAAGCGTGTGAGGTTAGGTACCAAAAAATGAATGGGTCGAAGTCAGCAAGTGGCCAGTTTGGCCCTTGGAGTCGGGAAGGGACATCAAAATCAAACATGTGTAAAGGATAAATGTCTTTTCCCAAAAGTTCGGTTCCTGTCAGAAGGGGAGGTCTTACGTGCCAAAGGTTGAGGTAATTTGTTATCATAAGGGTCACATAAACATATATAATGACCATTATCACTTCATTATGAAGTCACAAAGGATAAGAAATCATGGTGCTCATATCATGTATACTCTGCATCTCTTATCATATGTACTTTACACACTCCGAAGTGTACCCATTGCACGAATGTGCTATGAAAATCTTTGGCCTACTTCAAAACTTATCTTCACCATGGATTCAGTGTCCCCCATCATGATTCCATCCCTCACCCATCCAGTTATAAATGCCAGTCACTCTTCATATATTCTATTCACCAGTCGAGTTTATGCGTCGTCTGTAATTTTTTCCGCAAGCCTCGAGTTTCTTTTTGCGGGAAAGCCGATTACCATTAGCTATGTTAGAAACTGGGTTGGTCGAGATTGTCACGTTTGGTCCATCTTAAATCATTTTTCAGAGCCGGTCGAAGTTGGTCACCAGTTAGTCTTTCAGACAACAAGTCCTCTCACATACATCCTCTCATCCTCAGAGTTCTTGTCACGCCCAAATTCTCCTTCGCGCTCCTCTATTGAGACGAACCTGTCATCGTCATTGTCACAACACTGACCCTTCCCCTCACCAAGAGTCTTTGTGGTGCCTGGGATCCACACAGTGAATCCCCAAAGACATTCTCTCTTATCATGAAAAGTTCCGCTATCACCCCTCCGATAGGTTTGGGCTAAGAATATTGTTATCCATTTTCCTCGCGAAGGGGGTGGCATCTTCACTACCGCGCGCATAGAAAAAACACACATTGCACCATGGAGACATCCCAGAACATAAGGAAAGGGGCACAAAGTGGAAAAAATGTGGGGTCCAAGACTCAAAACTTGGCATTGGTAAATGAAGATTTGAATGTCAGAGCATCTTTCGAACAGGTCGGATGCATTCCCTATTGCAAGAAAATCCAAGGATACAATGTGAAACTAGTGGAACAATTCGCGCTCAGATTCAACAGTTTCTGCGTGGTTATTGCAGAAATCACATTGCAAGTGACGGATGAAAGTTTGTTAGTCATAATGGAGATCCCTCTGCACGGTGAAATACGGTCTAAAGGCATGCCTTTGGACATGTTGTGCTACAAAGAATTCATCAAACCAAATTGCTTAAACGAGAAGGTCGAAACGGGTGTTACAAGTCGATATCTACAAGAGCCTTTTCAGAAACTCCTAAGAGTGATTAGAAAGTATTTCACCTTTGAAAGAAGGTCTAAAAGAATACACCCGCATCACATTAGATTGTTGATGCATTTCATAGGAAGGAGACCGTTGAACTTGCCTTTATTATTGCACCAAAGCCTCTGAGGAATGACAGATAGCGTCCAAGCTGAAGCAAAGTAGCCGAAGAAGAACTTATCTCATATCTCACTAATCAAATTGTTTATAGTTGAGGAATTGAGGCGACTGGAAAAAAGCTAGGATTTGTTTCTGCTTACAGCCGACATCCCTAGGGATCCCAAAGGAGATCCCCCTCTACCCACGGGAAAATAAACATCTCACAGCGCAGAGAAAGAAATAGGAAGGGCTGCAGAGAAAGGAAATACATTGGAAGCCTTATCCCCCCAACAGTCGATACCTCATAAAAGGGGCAGGACAAGGAAGAATAGAGAGACCGGAGAGGCCCAAACCCCAAGTGAGTCGCATGCAAAATTGGTCGCTGAGGAGTTACTCATGTGCTCTATTCGGCTGGAACTTGTCAAAGGTTCAAGCCGAGAAACCTACTCCAGGTGGAGAAGGTCGAACGCTGAAGAAATGTCCATGAGTCGTCACAATAACTAAAGCAAGGGAAACTCACTATTGTTGAGTTGTACCAAGAGAACAGGGAGTTGAGAAATCAGTTGGCAGAAAAGACCTTCAAGACATCAACATCACAAGGCCAAGAAGGGAATGCGACTTGGCTAAAGAGGCAACTCAGAGAAGCGCAAGACACGATCATCCAATTGCGTGAAGCACATAGAGTGTCAGAAGAGAGAATTGCAGAGCACTTCAGGGAATGTGGGTCGGCCATAGAAAACATCTGCACGGTTCTAGCCAGTGCTCAAACGGAGCTGAAAGGAAACACTGTTTTTTGAACACAAGTAAAGAATCCGAAAAGGCGCAATTGGTCTTTCAGGAAAATGCTTCGAATATCAAGACTGCAGATGAGGCCAAAAATATGATTGACCCGACCCCGTTTTGGTCTTTTCGAACGTAGTGCGATATTTTTTCCCCCGTGTCTTGTTCCCTATTGGGAAATAGGGACTTTAAATGTACCCACACGATGGACATACGTCGTGAAAATGATGGAAACCCACCTACCACGAAGGACAAGTGTAGGTTGAGCGCACAATATTTTTGAAGAAATGCGTTGTCCCTTGACCGACGTCATCATTGTGGAAACACCAGTGACAGTCCGCGGTTACCCGCCACATGCACACCTCAACCAATGATCGTGCGACAACAATCAAATTTGTTGCACTGGGTGGTAGGAGTCTGACAAAGCGCTTGATTGTCTAGATAACCTGTTAAAGGAGAAGCACCGACACATAACTTATTAACGACAGAATCTTGTTGATGACTGAACTGTCATGGCAAGGACGTCGGTTATTGTATGATTGGGTAGAGTCAAGTTTCTATTCTTAGTAAAGTGCCATCCGAAGGATAATATGGTAGAGAATAATCAGAGCCTAATTTCTAGGGATAGTAGTTGGGGGGCACGACAGCCCAAGTGAAACATATTTTTATATATATTGCATCTTTTCAATGTAAGCCAAGTTGGTTGGCAAAGCAATCTAGACAGTGACTATTGAATGTAACTTTCGAACCCGATTGAAGTTTAATGCAAAGGTCCTGAGACTTTGATGAAAATATTCTAATGGCAGTGGTTTGATGTATTGTGATCTATCTTATGTACGTGCTTCTTGTGTTCTTTATATTCATGTCTGTATTTTGTCTAAATCAAAACGTTTCACAAACCTAGAAGTCATTGCGCGGTGCTCTAGATTTCTCCATTTAAATGACTGTGCTTTCTTCTAAGTAAATTCATAATTCATCTCGAGTGGTGCTCTGAGTTTCTTTATGTATTTTCTCTCGCCACACACAACGAATTCAAACTGAAACACCATTTCCTACTTAGCCTTTATCCTCTCAAGTTTTAGTCACCAATTCATTCATCTCTCTCGTTTTATGGAATTTCACTCCATGGCCCAAGGTTTTTCATTCTCTTGCAAATAGAACCAGAAAATATTGTACGAACCTGATAAATCTCGTCGACAATTCAAATCCATAACCTGTATAGAGATGAAGTCTCAGAGAGAGCCCTCTCTGGGTTAGAAAGGATAGTTTCTGGCCTTAAAGTTGGTTTGTAGGTTACCTCTTTCATTTGTTTTCTCAGCCAAGTGATTTCATAAAGTGATAACATTTTTGCATTGTTGTCAGGGACAAAATTGAATAAAATTTTCCCTGGGAGAACGACTAAATCTATAGTTTTGACCCTTGAGGGTAATAGTGGGCCAAATGCCTATATTGGCTAAAACCTTTACCCTGGCGACACTAGTAAAAAGAGACTAGTAGCATAAAGTAGTGCGAATCGGAAATCCTGGCTCCAAAGACAGTTTATACTAGAGTCAATCTTGACCCTAACCCTGTAGCACTTGTGTATGATCCTGATAAATTTCTGCATAGGGAAACGGAGCAGGCTCTAGACCCATTCTATTACCTGGACATAAAATTATCCTTACCCAAAGATAGTGTACAAATAATTGATGACCTTGATTTCGACACCATATTCGAACAAGCCCTGTTCAGGTTTAAATCAGAAACCAACTTGGATGATATAGTCTTCGATGAGAAGAGGTTTCGATCTCTCATACCAAACAAAATCCCGTAAGCTGTCATAATCCACACTCAGAACATCTCGCATATCCCAAACCCTCCTAGAGAAATGGATGCCAGATTCTCCCCCCTTTCCCTACCAACCCAACTGCATGATTTTCCCCATAACTAAATCCAAAGGATCAAGCTATATGATGTTGAGGGAAACACCTCTGCCAAAAAACACTTGGATTGGTTCAATGATTTTGTTGATCTAGAAGAGGTATATCATGACAATGTGAAGATGAGGTTGTTCACGCAGAGTCTTTCAGGGGAGGTTAGGAAGTGGTTTAAGGCCCTTCAAGCAACAAGCATTCTTGACTTCACAGCATTTGAAACGTCGTTCCTTTCCAAATGGGGAGACAAAAAGAATCATTTGCAACTACTAACGCAGTACAAAAATATGAAGAAAGCACTAGAGGAGATGATGTAAGAGTTATCGACCCGTTTCATAAAGGTCTACAACTCAATCCTCGTTGAAGTCCAGCCACCTCCTAGAGCTGCGCAACTCTTATATGCCGACTCTTTTGAAAACGATTTTGCCTTGCTACTGAGGGAAAGAAGATCCACTAATTTAGGCGCTATGATGAGTGACGAAATAGAATTCGAAGTGAATCTGATGGCATCAAGAAAGATCAAACAGAACTTCAACAGAAACAGAAAGAATCCCCAAGGAGATGCGCATCCCTTGACTTCTCGATCATCGGATGACAAGTTTGACTTAATGATGAAGACTATGGAGAAGTTGATGGAAAGAATGTCCATGGAAAACAAGCCCACCGCTTGAGAACAAAATGATTTCCAACCTAGAAATCAAAATTTTAGAAGGGGTTTGGTCTCGCAAGTCAGGTAGAGGGAAAAGAGAGACCAGGGTGATCAACAAATAAGGCCTCTGTTCCAAAACAATTACATGAATGAAGATTTTGATCAGATGATCCAAGATTAGATGCATTGTTGCGACGACAAGGATACACATGTGTTCTTGACGAAGGGAGAACACGATCAATTCAAGGATGCAAATGATGGTATTATGTTGGAGACTGATGACACATTGTCTTCGAAAACAGAGGAATTCAGGAAAGGATATCACAATTCCTTCATGTAGTTTCAAAAGCAATACAACCTCAGGAGCAGAAAGGCATCTGCAGAGCCTCAGTAGACAAATCCTGCAAAGGAACATCAAGCGAACACCCCTTTCGCAAGCCGACCAAAGAAAGACAACTTGGCCAAGGATGCGACGAAAAAGGGAAAGTCAAAAGAAGAGTCTTTAAAGAAAGCGCTAGAGGCGAGCCAGGAGACGGGCATCAAAGAGGTAGATATAGTTCCCTCCCCCTTTAAATTTGAAAACAAAATGGCCAAAATTAAAATCTCTGTCCCTTTTAACATGCTCATCAAGAAAGGAGAGTATTGAGATCAGATGATTAAAATGTTAAATATGGAAGAGACTCCCGACACCCTGAACGTCCAGGATGACCACCCTACCATTTTGTTTGGTCCGCGCATGGAAGAAATGGGTGATACTGAGGACATTCCCCCTTTCTATGTCAGCCTCAAAATCCATGACATGACTTTGCATAATGCCATGCTAGATTCAGGCGCGTCACACAATCTCATGCCAAAAGTGGTCATGGACAAGTTAGGTTTGGACATCACCAGGCCCTATAATGATATTTTCTCCTTCGACTCGAGGAAATTGAAATGTTTGGGTCTGATCAAATATTTGGTTGTGTCGTTGTCCCAAATCTTATCGAAGAATCTGGTTGTGGACGTGGTTGTGGACGACATACCCCCTAAATTCGACATGTTATTATCCAGGTTGTGGGCCGCAAAATTGAAGGTAACCCTGTAGATGGATATGTCGTATGCCAATATCCCTGTCTTCGTCCAAGAGAGACGGCTATATAGAGAGGTGTTGCTAAAGTATATGGTGAGTAGCAAGATGCATCCAAACAACCATCCTATCTACTCTATTGACACTGATATCAACTCCTCTATATTTTACAATGACATGAGCTTTGAAGGGCAAGAGCCGACAACTTTCATGACTGTCGAGGATAAGGCCGCATGTCGAGTAGAAGAGTGCACAGACCCAAGAAATCATGTGGAGAACGAAATGTGGAACATGAGCTTTGATAGAGCTATTAACAAGGAGGGAGCAGGGGCTAGTGTATGGATAAACCCTCCCAAGGTGGGCTCAAAACTCTTCTCTTAAAAACTCTCCTTTGATTGCATAAATAACATGTTTGAGTATGAGGCATTGATTTTGGGTCTGAGAACTTTGAAAGAGTTGGGCGCAAAGAGGATAGCGGTGCATGGAGACTATGAGATCATCATAAATCAAGTGAAAGGTATATACCAATATAAGCACCCCAGATTGAGAGCATATAGGAATCTAGTGTTGGATCTCCTCGAAGAATTCTCAGAGTATAATTTTTCAGTGATCCCAAGGGGCAGAATCAAATTGCGGATGCTCTAGCCACCTCAACTTCAGTTTTTAAAATTCCAATTTTCCCCAACAGAAAGTATGGTATCGAAGTCAAAAACAGACTGACGATACCCGATAATATCAAGTATTGGCAGGTGTTTGAAGATGACAAACAGGTGGAGAGATTTCTCCAAATGAGCGTCGAGTTCACTAATGTGAACATTGATGATGAGTGTTGTTGCGATGAAGATGGAAATGTAGTTGTGCGTAGTAACGATGACCCCTTTCAAAACCATATAGATGGAAGGGACATAGTGCCGCTAAAAAATAACATCATCCCCAAGGTATTGGTTCTGTTGGAAAAATTGTTTGAAGAGAACGATGTAGCAAGAAATCCCAAGATCACTGTGAATGATGAGGATGTCGAGGATTACAACATAGAGACCGAAGAGAATCCAAGGATAATCAAATTTTCAAAGACGTTCAGTCTAGAGATCAAGAAGAGATACATCAAACTCATGAAAGACTTTCCAGATGTTTTCGCCTGGAGTTATGAGGACCTGAAAGTCTACGACACTAGAGTGATTCAACACGTCATTCCTCTCAAAGAAGATCAAAAAATTTTCAAGAAAAATCTAATATGGATCAATCCCCTACTGTTGTCGCTAATTGAAAACGACGTAAAGAAACTTTTTGAAGCCAAAATTATTGTTTCTTTAAGATTTCAAAACGGGTTTCCAACCTTGTGCCTATAAGGAAGAAGAGCATCGAAATAAGGTTATGCATGGATTTTCAAAACTTGAACAGAGTATCCCTCAAGGAAAACTACCCTCTTCCTAAGATGGACTACATCCTGCAGAAGGTAGTTGGATCCCAGAATATGTCCATGTTGGACAGTTTTTCAGGCTACAATTAGATCATGGTACACTCGGATTACCAGGAAAAGACAACCTTCATGACACCATGGGGAACGTTCATGTATGCGAAGATGCCTTTTGGTATTATGAACGATGGAGATACCTTCCAGAGGGATATGGATATAGTGTTTGTTGAGGAAAAGGACAAATTTATCATGATCTACCTAGACGACATCAGAGTTTTTTCCGACTCCAACGAACAACATCTCGAGCACTTGAAGAAGGTCTTCCAAAAATGCAGAAAGTTCGACATATCTTTGAATCCGAAAGAATCAAATTTCGGAATGCAAGAAGGGAAATTGTTGGGGAACATAATTTCAAAGGAATTTATAAAGATAGATCCCAGCAGGGTAGAAGGAATTCTGAAGATCAACACTCCTCGGAGCAAGAAAGAGGTACATCCTTCCTGGGAAAGGTGAATTTCTTGAGAAGATTCATCCTGGATCTAGCTGAAATTATAAATCGTATCACAAGCATGCTCAGAAAGGGTAATGAGATCAAATGGAGCCCTGAATCTAGGAGATCGTTTGAAGACATTAAGGTAGCGCTGACCAAATCTCCCGTATTGGCCAACCCAGATTTCACAAAGGATTTTATATTTTTCTCCTTCGCCTCAGAGCACACCATCGATGGTGTACTATTATAGAAGGATGACCATAATTTTGAGAAGCCTATAGCCTACTTCATCGGGATGCTGAGAGACTCCCCAATGAGGTATGATATCATGGAAAAACAAGCATATGCCTTGGTGAAATCCCTCAAGTATTTCAGGACTTACATATTGCATTCTCACGTTATTTCTTATGTGCCCAGCAATTCAGCCAAAGGCATCCTAACTCATCCTGACCCCGAGGGGAGAATTGGTAAATGGATCACAATCATGCTGGAATACGACCTCGAAATCAAACCCACAAATCTTATTAAGCATTAGGGGCTCACAAAATTGATGGCGCAGTCAAAGTGTGATGTTTTGGGAATAAACTTCATTGTTGATCTGTCGGAGAACCCTCAAGAAGAAGAAGCCACACAAGTGTCTTAGAAATTCATTGATTCTCCTTGGTACACAGACATCATTCACATATTGAGAAATTTTCAAGCCCCTCCAGGGTTAAGTAATACCAAGGCCAGGTTTTTAAAGCTGAAGGCTGCTAGGTTATGCATCTTAGATAACTCTTTGTATTGGAAATATCTGGGAGGGATATTGCTAAGTTTCTCACTGGAAGATGACGTGGAACGAGCTATCAAAGAATTCCACAAAGGAGATTGTGGGGGGCATCACTATTGGAAAACCACCACGCATAAAATTTTGAGGGTGGGTTATTATTGGCCCAACATTTTTGCATATGTATACAAATAATTTCTAGTTTCCACGAGTGTCAGATATTCGATGGAAGGAGAAATATGCAACCCCTGTCGTTGAAACCAATATTTGTTGAAGCATCATTCATGCAATGGGACCTGGACTTTATAGGAGAGATTCATTTGCCATCCTCGGCGCAGCACAGATGGATACTTACGGCTATAGATTGCTTCACCAAATGGATCAAAGCAGTCCCAATGAGGCATGCTACTGACACAATCATCATTCAGTTTCTGGAGACCAACATCTTGTCTAGGTTTAGGTGCCCTATCAAGATCATTACGGATAACGCAATGACATTTAAGTCTAAGAAAATGGAGAAGTTTTGTAATGATTACAATATAACCCTGGGACATTCTATGGATTATTACCCATAGGGTAATGGATTAGCGGAATCATCCAACAAAAGCTTAACCTGGATTATTAAAAGGCTCCTGCATGAAAACAAGAAGGCCTGGCACAAGAATCTTATTTATGTGTTGTGGGCTAACATAATCACTACCAAAAAGTCCATCTCCACATAACTATTCCAAATTGTATATGGCGCGGATGCAGTTTTCCCTACCTCACTAGGATTTCCCGTCAGGAAGTTGTTGCAAGAGAAAGAGGTTGAGCCAGATGACGCTCAGAGAAGGATAAATCAGTGAATTCACACACAGAAGATGAGGGAGAAGGTTTTCAACTGATCACAACTTCACCAAGACAGGATGAAGAAAAATTTTGACAAGCACTCTAAGCAGGAAGATTTCAAGGTGAATGATCTGGTGTTGAAGTGGGACGTGAGGAACAAAGACAAGGGGAAGAATGGAAAACTCGATCATCTTTGGATGGGACCTTTCAGAATCATCGTGTACCACAAAAAAAATGCATATCTGCTACAAGTGATTAATGGATAGCTCATTGGTGGGGGACCTGTAAATGGCAGGTTCCTCAAACACTATCTGGTTTAGTATGGTCGGTTTATTTTTTCATGTCATTGTAAATAGCCATTTCATTTTTTGTTTTCAAAGAAGGCATTTCGAGTCAGTATGTCAGCAAGAAATTGAATCCCAGAGTGAAGGCCCTAAGTTTATGTTGAGTCTGATCGTAACTATGTCAAGAAGGTCTAGGGTGATTTTTTCCCGTTGTTTAAGAGTTTGAAAGTCAAATAAGGCCCAATGGTTGGGCACAGGTTCTATTGTTTTTTTCCACCTCACTAGGAGGATAGCATCCCATTGGAGCCAACTTTTAGCGCCATCATTTTTTCAATTAGAGTCAGTCTTAGTTGAGTCATAGTCCATGTGTCAAAGCATGTGAGGTAAGGTACTGAACAACAAATGGGTTGAAGTAAACAAGTGGCTGGTTTGGCCCTTCGAGTCGAGAAGGGACGTCAGAATCAAACACGTGTAAAGGATAAAGGTATTTTCCCAAAAGGTCAGGTCATGTCAGAAGGAGAGGTCTTATGTGCCAAAGGTCGAGGCAAGTTGTTATAATAAGGGTCAAGTTGGAAGATATAATGACCATTATCACCTCATTATGAAGTTAGAAAGGATAAGAAATCACGACGCTCATATCACGTATATTCTGCAGCTCTTATCGTTTGTAATTTACACACTCCGGAGTGTACCCATTGTGCGAATGTGCTGTGGAAATCTTCGGCATGCTTCAAAACTTATCTTCACCGTGGATTCAGTGTCCCCCATAATGATTCCATCCCTCACCCATCCAGTTATAAATGCCAGTTGCTCCGCATATATTCTATTCACTAGCCAATTTTATGCTTCATCTATAATTTTTTCCGCAAGCCCTGAGTTTCTCATTGAAGGAAAGTCGATTACCATCAGCTATGTCACAAACCAAGTCGGTCGATATTGTCGCATTTGGTCCATCTTAAATCATGGTTTGGAGCCAGTTGAATTTGGTCACCAGTTAGTATTTCAGACGACAAGTCCTCTCACATTCATCCTCTCATCCTCAAAGTTCTTGCCATGCCCAAATTCTCCTTTGCGCTCCCCTATTGTGACGAACCTGTCATCATCATTGTCACAACATCAACCCGTCCCCACACCAAGAGTCTTCATGGTTCCTAGGGTCCATGCAGTGAATCCCAAAAGACATTCTCGCTTATCGTGCAAAGTTCCACTACCGCCCCTCCAACAAGTATGGGCTAAGTATATCGTTATCCATTTGTCGCACGAAGGGGGTGGCATCTTCACTACCGTGCACGCAGAAAAAACATGCATTGCACTATGGTGACATCCCAGAACATAAGGAAAGGGGCACGAAGTGGTAGAACTTTTGGGTCCAAGCCTCAAAACTTGGCATTGGTAAATGAATATCCGAATGTCAGAGCATATTTCGAACAGGTCAGATGCATTCCCTATTGAAAGAAAATCCAAGGATACAATGTGAAACTGGCGGAACAGTTCGCACTCGGATTCAATGGTTTCTGTGCAGTGATTGCATTAATCACATTCCAGGTGACGAAGGAAACTCTGTCAGCCACGATGGAGATCCCTCCACGCGGTGAAAGGTGGTCTAAATGCATGCATTTGGACATGTTGTGCTACGAAGAATTCATCAAACCAAATTACTTAAATGGGAAGGTCGAAACGAGCATTCCAAGTCAATATCTACAGGAGCCTTTCTAGAAACTACTGAGAGTGATTAGAAAGTATTTTACATGTGAAAGAAGGTCTGACAGAATACACCCGCATCACATCAGATTGTTGATGTATTTCACAGGAAGGAGATCATTGAACCTGCCTTTCTTCTTGCACCAAAGCCTCTAAGAAATGGAAGATAGTGTCCAAGCTGAAGAAAACCAGCCGAAGAAGAAATTATCTCATATCTCGCTAATCAAATTGTTGATATTTGAGGGATTGAGGCGACTAGGCAAGAGCTAGGATTCGTTTTTGCTTACATCCGACATCCATAGGGATTCCAAAGGAGATACCCCTCTACCCATGGTAAAATCAACATCTCACAGTGCAGAGGCGGAAATAGGAAGGGCTACAGAGAAAGGAAAGACATTGGAAGCTTTATTCCCCCCAACAACTAATACCCTGGAAAAGGGGCAGTCCAAGGAAGAATAGAGAGACTGGAAAGGCCCAAATGTTGAGCGAGCTGTGTGCAAAATCGGTCGTTGAGGAGTTACTCATGCGCGCTATTTGGCTGGAACCTGTCAAAGGTTCAAGGCGAGAAACCTGCTCTAAGAGAAGAAGGTTGGATGCTGAAGACATAGATATTCATGAGCCATCGCAGCAGCTAAAGCAAGCACAACTCTCTATTGTTGAGTTGTACAAAGAGAACAGGGAGTTGAGAAAGCAGTTGGCGGAAAATACCATCTATACATCAGCATCACAGGGTCGAGAAGGGAATGTGGCTTGGCTCAAGAGGCAGCTCAAAGAAGCACAAGACACAATCATCCAGTTGTGGGAAGCAAGGAGAGTGTCAGAAGAGATAATTGCGGATCACTTCAAGGAATGTGGGTCGGCCATGGAAAACATATGCACGGTTCTAGCAAGTGCTTAAACGAAGCTGAAAGGGAACACAGTTTTGTGAAGACAAGTAAAGAATCTGAAAAGGCACAACTGGTCTCTCAAGAAAATGATTTGAATATCAAGACTACAGATGAGGCCAGAAACATGATTGACCCGACCCCATTTTGGTCTTTTCGAACGCGGCATGAGATTTTTCCCCCCGTGTCATGTTCCCTGCTAGGAAATAGGGACTCTGACATGTACCTGCATGATGGAAATACGTCACGCAAATTGTAGAAACCCACATACCGCGAAGGACAAGTGTAGGTTGAGCGCACAACAGTTTTGAGGTACACTTCTATCAGTAGAGGTACGTTCTCTTGGTATTGTGATGTTGCTACAATAATGGTGTTTCTGGTTAAGGTTTATCTGTTGGTTCTAGTGTGGACTTGTCATAATCATTCTATCTAATAAAAG
The DNA here is from genome assembly GCA_032191745.1 of Picea mariana. Taxonomy (NCBI): domain Eukaryota; kingdom Viridiplantae; phylum Streptophyta; class Pinopsida; order Pinales; family Pinaceae; genus Picea; species Picea mariana. The sequence goes on from JASDQU010885016.1 coordinate 23,537, forward strand.
GTTAGTGTGTTAGGGGGTGGTATAGTGAATTCCTATGGTTGGGTGACAATGATGTGATATTGTATGTGGTTAAATGAGCATACCAAAATTTTAACATGGTTTTAGAGCTATTTTCCTTCATAACAGTCTAACCAAGGAAAGGAAGATCCTCAATTTCCCCCATTTTCAAGATCGTTGAGCACTTACTGAACCCACCAAGAAGGTCTCCTAAGTAGGACACATCTTTCCCCCAAATCAGATCTTCAAAATTCTGAAATTGAAAAATTAGGGTTTCTTCATAAAACCGTAGGTCCGCAATGCCAGTTGTAGTTTCATTACCAGTGCCAGTTGCAGTTCCTCCGATCCATTGAATTTTCTGATAACTCGTTGAAAGGATGTTTAAATTTTTCTTTCTTGTTGAAAGGTTTTCCTAGTGTGCCTTACCCTAGCACATCTCCATCTACCTTCAAATTGCAATTTGGACCACTTAGAAGTTTTAGGATTTATCATTGCTTGCCATTGTTTTCCGCTCCTTCCAGAGGTATGTACTTATATATGTTTAAACTGTATCGTTATCTTAAGGGTATTTGTAGGAGAATGGATATTGTTTCCAAGAAACAATTGTAGATCCAGAGGGATATCAGATCCAACATATTCAGAGGAATAACACACTCCAAGTTTGATTGTTTCGATATGCCTCTAGTTGTTATGGAATTATTGTGATCTTATTAACATCTAGGTTGCATTTTGATCTATTAAAGTTATAATTATTTATGGTCAAAGTTAAAGTTATAAGATGACCTTAGTCAAAGTATTAGATAGATTGAGGTTGAGATTTTAGATTTTGATTGCACAATATTCTCTAACTTAGATTTTTGTCAAGAAAGAATATTGTCTTAGTACAAGGGATAGGTTGGAGAGAATAAGACTCATTCTTGAAGATAAGACTCCAGGTTCCAGGTTTGATTGATTAAATTGATAAGTTTCCAGTTTTCACATATCAAGTTTGATAATTGCTACATTACAAGTAAACATTATAGTTGTGAAAACAATCTTTTAAAGGTTCTATTACTGCTAGGTACAATGACTACATGGTAGCATGTGAGTACTACTGATATGAATGCTTATTGTACTTGTTTGCAAGATGAACTAAAATCTCCTCTAGGAAATACTTATTGTTTTTCTTCTAGGCAGGTCACCTTAGTAATGCTATGATGATTACCATGAAATTGTCTTTTATTCTTGTTAACATAGACATGTTCTTATGAAAATGTTATTATATTGGAAATAATTTTTTTCTTGTTTCTCTTGTATTGGGCAGGTCACCATGGAGTAATGATTGGTCACAACACTGGAAGAGTGTTGTTCCTATTTCTTATTATTTTATTTTTATTCTGGCTCTTGTTATGGGAAGGTCACTAGTGATAGCTCTAAGAAGGAGCTATTATGACGATTGTTCTCATTATTGTTTTTATTATTATTATAAGAATAGTATTCTTGTATATTGTTTTCCCTTGTTATTGGTCTTGTTCTGACCGGGTCATAGGTGATAACTCTGATGAGAGCTATAGTGACGGTTGCAGGAGGCAACATAGTAGATGGTCTCTAGTTGGAGACATGGAGCAGAATGTCTAGATAAGAAGTTGTATACAGGATCGTATACATCCATCTACCAAAGAAAAAGAGGACGAAGTTAAAACCTTATGGAAAGAAGGGTACTTTTGCAAGATATAGATTATCTCATATAGAGATTGAATGTAAGGAGCAGAAGGCTCCAAAGATGACCGAACATATACCTTTAGTGTAGTTGATCACTCTTCATATCATCAGGAAGAGTTATTAGAGCCATAAGGACCTACCCAGAACCATTGTAGTAACCAAGAAGAGACCAGCATAGTCCCGTGACACCTTGTAGGATGCAAAGATATATGGCATTCATGAGCCATATCATGAGAAGGAACATATGGCTCCACCAATGGTGAGGCAGGGGGCCACATCAAGTACCAACTTGAAAGGATCTAGAATTTAGGAGAAGTCAGCCATCATGATCCAGTAGGGAGGAGAATCCTCCCCTAGACCATTCATAAGAGATTAGACTTCAGAAGAGATCATCACATACATAAGGAGTAGCTAGCTCTAGATATTATATAGAATCAGAGGGAGTCAAGATTAAGAGGGAGCATGGAGACTTAGAGTGAGCCTGATCTCAGAGAGATTCGGTGGCTTAGATACTTTCATTCAGAAAGTATTCCTCCTCAGATTCGGATGGGAGAGAGAGATGTCTTCCAGGACTAATAGATGGGTGCCATGAGTGAGGTTAGATCGAAGCTTCAGAGGCTTCAAGGAGATATGGGACCTACTGAGAAGATTCTCTTGTTTCAATGACAGAGGAGGAAGTGATTCAGAAGGATAGGAATATGGATTTTTCCTTGGTTCCGAGACCATAAGGGAAGTCGTTGATGACTTCCAAGTTGATCTACAAGATCAAGCATGTTGCAAATAACAATATAGAGATGTACAAATCTTGACTTGTGTCCAGAATATTCTCCCAGCAAGAGGGAGAATATTATGACGAGACACCTATTCTAATAGCCAGAAGAAGTGTACATAGAGCAGCCACAAGCTACATGAGAAGGAGTCTCATGTCTGCAGATTGAAGAAAGATTTGTACGGGCTTAAGTAGGCACCCAAGGTAGGATATGCCAGACAATTATTTTGATGATCCTGGGATTGGTTTCCTACATTGATGGTGATGAATCTGAAGAGACAATGGATGCCACCATGGATAGACAAATTCTTGGTTCATTGATGTACTTAACGAACACAAGGCCAGATATATGTTCTGCGGTGAACACATTGAGTCAGTATATGGTTGAACCTAGAGGTGTTCACTTGATTGTAGCAAAACATGTGATGAGATACTTGAAAGGTACAATTGACTATGGATTCACATATGTTTCAGATTGTGAGATAAACTTGCAAGGCTATACTGATTCAGATTGGGTCGATAGTGTCGCAAACCGGAAGAGTACATATGGATGTTGCTTCAATATTGGGATCAACTATGATCTCATGATTTAGCAGGAAGGAGACTAGTGTGGTGCTCAGTACGGCCGAGGTAGAGTATATAGCAACATGTTTAGCTAGCAGCGAAGTAGTGTGGCTTCAGAAGCTGCTTCCAAGATTGTTTGATCTCAAGTTAGAGGTGACTTGTATCTGCTGCTATAACTAGAGTTGTGTGACGTTGTTGGAGAACCCTGTGTTTCATGACAAGTCCAAGCATACCGATATCAGGTACCATTATATCATAGATATGGTGCAAAGGGGAGAAGCGAATCTCTAGTATGTCGCTACAGATGAGCAGATAGAAGATGTATTGACCAAGCCTCTACCAAAGGTGAAGTTTGTGTACTTCAGGGACAAGCTTGGCGTGGTCCAGAAGGACGTCCCTAGTAAGAGGGAGTGATGAGCTACATATGCGATTCCAGGGCAGCAACATCAGTGTATGGTAGTAGCAGCGAGTAGTCATTCAGAGGCACATTACTGACTCTAGCACCAATCAGCATGACCTCGCACAAGGTCAGCAAATGTCGAGCCTTCGGGGCTGGTGAATTTCCCAGCTTTTAAAAATGGAGGGCCAACCTGTGTGGTTGGAGGTGTTTCCTAGCCTTGGGCTAGATAGGTAGTGTGTGCGCACTACATCTCCTAATCCTTGTGATTAGATTCCTAGTCACTGTGGACCGGTTGCATGGTGTGCCAACCAGAGGTTACTAGTTTTGAATGAACTAGATGTCATATTCTGTGAGAGTTGGCAAGTTATGTGTTCTTTATGAACTAGATGCTAGATTTTGTGTGAGTTGGCGAGTTACTAGTTCTGTATGAACTAGATGCCATATTATGTATGAGATGGCAAGTTACTAGTTCTTTATGAACTAGATTCCATATTCTATGTGAGTTGGAAAGTTACTAGTTCTTTATGAACTAGATGTCAGATTCTATGTGAGGTTGCGAGTTACTAGTTCTGTATGAACTAGATGTCGGATTATGTGTGAGCTAGTGAGTTACTAGTTTCATGTGAACTAGATGTCAGATTATGTGTGATTTGGAGAGGTTACTAGTTTTGTATGAACTAGATGCCAGATCTTGTGTGAGCTAGTGAGATTACTAGTTCTATATGAACTACATGCAAGATTTTGTGTGAGCTGAGGAGTTGTAGTTTCCTAGACTCTGTTTGGATTGGGTAGTAGCGTTGTTCTGTGTAAACTGACTCAACTACATATGAAATTCATGTAATGACATAAGGTCCGAAAGGACGTTGATGTTGTGCCCACCATATACTTTCCAGAATCATTCTATCTAAGAAAAGGTTAGTGTCCTTGGGGGTGGAATAGTGAATTCCTATGGTAGCATGACAATGTTGTGACATTGTCTTTGGTTAAACAAGCATACCAAAATTTTAACAAGATGGGTTTACTAGGGCCGAAGTGGAGATAGTTTGTTCTTATGCAAGGAGCTATGGGAGAGGGAGAGAATGAGCTGAGGGAGGGAGAGAGCCAACAAAATTATCCATATTTTTTATTTTTAACGACACTGTTAGCATGTGCCTTGGTCTTCCATTTCACCTCTATCTACCTCCCTCTCTATGTACCCCCTTCCTCCCTCCCTCTCTCTCCATCTCACTCATGACCTCTGATATCCCACACTCTCTCTCTCTCTGTATCCATGTCACTCTCAACCTCTCACACTCTAACACACACTCTCTCTCTACCCTCGCTCTCTGTCTTCCTATCTCTCTACCCCCCTCCATGTCTTCCTCTCTCTCTCTACCCCCCTCTCTATCTTCTGACTCTAGTCCCTCCCTCTCACACTCTCACACATTCTCTCATATAACATCGAATGTGAGTAATTTAACTTAATTCATCTCTCTCTCTCTCTCTCTCTCTCTCTCTCTCTCTCTCTCTCTCTCTCTCTCTCTCTATGTCTTCCTCTCTCTCCTTCTCTCACTCTCCCACATTATCTCATATAATATCGATTGCAAGTAATTTAACTTACTTCAGTTGTATCTCTCTCTCTCTCTACCCCCATCTATGTCTTCCTCTCTCTCTCTACCCCCCTCTATATATTCCTCTCTTAACTCCCTTTCACACTCTCACACATTCTCTCATATAATATCAATTGCGAAACAAATTTTGGAGCTACAATGAAGTTTGGGTGTGCATTTTCATTTAGTCGCATAGTAGTGTTTATACCTTGCAAATTACAAGGAAAACTTTGTCTCTTTTGCACAACCACCCTTTTTAAACTTGAAATTGCAAAATAAAAAAAATAAAAAATTTATATTGTGATAAACCACATCCCCAACAACTTACAAAACTCAATTCTAAGGTATAATACAACATTGGGTTACTTTACAAATAGTTTGTGCATTTTGATGGTTTTACTAGGCATCTCTTACTTATTTTTGCACAAAAGGGTCCTTTATTACTCTTAATGCAATATTGAACTTGGTTTCTCTCCTAACCCACCATACTCTGATTCATCAAAATG
>JASDQU010885016.1:29162-43447 GCA_032191745.1 Picea mariana
AGATACAGTAAAATTGGTTTTCTATTCAATAAGGAAATAAGTTGAAACTGTAAAATGCAGAGGAAACAAGTATGTTGGAATGGTGGCAGCCTATCTCTGAGAAGAGATGTGACGATTGCGCTCATTCACAAGAAGATGGTTACAATGAGGCTTTGAAGGCCTTTTACAATAAAAAGGAATGTCAAAAACCCTAGACATCCAAAAACCTAACCCTAGGAGATGAAGCACCAAAAGTCATGTGGGCCCCGTTTGGGTAAGTTAGTACATCAAGTTCCCGGGGTCGTAACTTTTGCATATGATCTCCGTTTTAAGCGCACAATAGCCCGTTGGAAAGGTCTAACTGAGAAGAAAAAATTTAGACTAGCCCAAGTCATTTCTTTTGACAATCAATTGGGCCCCAAATCCCCAAAAACATCATTTAGGGCCTCAAAACGGCCCCAAAAGTTTGGAACTCGAAAAAACTGTCGAAAAACTGCCAAGGTGGAAAATTATTTTTTGAGCCAGCAGAATAAGTCGGTGGCCACCGATATGCACCTGGATCAACAAATTTTGGCCTTTATGCACGTTAGTTAGGTTTCTTTTTTTAATTTCCAATATACTGTTACAGATGGGTGTAAAACCACAAACTACAACGTATGCAAGTTGAACCACTAAATTTGGGTCAAAATTGAGACTAGGATGTGCATTTGAGGTTGAGGCAATTTTGCATTCAAATTAACATTAAATCCCAATTCTAGGTGCATGAAAGAATCCTCTCTTATTATTCAATTGAACTTTAGATGCATAGGTAAATTTATCATTTATGTATCTCCATCTTAAAACTTATAAAACAAATTTTGGAGCTACACGGAAGCTTGGGCATGCATTTTCATTTGTCACTTAGTACAGTTTAGACCTTGCAAATTACAAGCAAAACTTTGTCTCTTTTGCACAACCACCATTTTTAAACTTGCAATTGCAAAATAAACAACATGAACATATCTACAATGATAAACCGCATCCCCAATAACTTTCACAACTCAAATATAAGGTATAATACAACATTTGGTAGGTTTGGGAACAAACAATAGAGCATAACTCTATGCCCTCTAAATCCAAATTAAGGTTGCAGTGGAAAGGAAAGTTAAGAGGATACAGGTGTTTGGTGACTCCAAAATTCCAATGCACTTGGAAAATGGTAAAAGTAACATTTCTAACTTGGAGATGGGGCCTATTTTCAATATGATTATGGAAAAGAAAATAGTTTTTGAAGCGGTTGCATTTGCTCATATCTACTGAGAATTCAACCACAAAATTGATTAGTTATCAAATGAAGCATTCATTTTGGAGAAGTTTTTTTTCTTGTTCATGAGATTAAGGACCATACTGCTACAAATTTGATACTCTTACATCTTTTTAATGAATAATTTTTGGTATTGTTTCAATTTTTGTTTATGTAAAGTTAGAGAGAGATTGTATCATGGTTTTGTCTTGGCATCAATATGAAGTGGAACTCTTTATTTAAAGAGTGACATGTATAAGGATGATTATAAGAGTTAAAGTCATAAGGATATGTTATAGTCTTATCTAATAGAGACAGTGTATAAAGACAATGGTTGCTAACGTTAAAAGTAGAAGGGATCTCGTCAATGTGTATTTCATTTCCACTAGAAATATCAATGCAATGATTTTTGTCTCACAAAAAAAACCTGAAATATAATTTCTTGTAGGTAGATTCAAACATTATTAAAAATATGAACTAAAGTTCACTTAAATATTGCAGATAATCACTAAATATCACAACAAGCATCACACATAAGACAAGTATGAATCAAAAACATTACTGATATTCCATTAATTCTTCATAAATATAGAAGGATCTTTACATGATAGACATCATAGATACAATCTCCATTACAAAATTGGGCAAACTGTGATACAGATTCTACAACTTTCTCCTCTCTGAATATTCCTCCTGGGGAATCTCTAACAAGCCTCTCCTTTGTTATCCCTCTACTTACAACCTTATATATTATATTTACCATGGGGACTGTTGTGACCCATAGGTCGCTTACATAAGTGGATCATAACTAACTTTACATGTATTCACATGTCCTTGATCTAGTTGTTACAACTTTGAGGAAATTCTTAGTACTTGAGGCACACTCCACCTTGTTGTAGCCATATGTCTACTGCAATCGATAACTAGAAGGGTGTTTTATCCAGTCACCACTTCACATTGTGGAGTGGTACTGAAGCAGCTTACAGTACGAATGGGTTCCAAAATTCGTAGTGCACAAAAGGATATAATGGAAGATACGAAATATGGTATGGATATGGAGTGTGCACCACTAGGCAAGAAGAGAGCAAGAAAAGTATTGGGGATGAGCTTGAGGTAGAATACTATGGTGGGGATGGAAAGGATTGACACAAACAAGGTATATGTTTACCAATTGTTATGGTCTTGTTTCTAAGAAATTGTCGTGGTATCCTATACTTGGGTGAAACACCTTCAATTCCCATTTGGCATGAAAACCCAAACATATTCCTTTTGGAGAACTACTTTGTCTCTCATCTCCTTCTACTGACACATCCTTTGAAATCATTGGCATCACTGATTTCTCCCCTCAATATGTGCTCTATTTTCTTTGATCCTCCCACTACTGTTGGAGACACCCCTTTCTCTGTCGTGGGGCCTCCTGGACTATCGATGTTAATGCAGCTTGCTTCTTCTTGACTAGTAGCACCATCTGCATACGAGTGTAGTACTATGACCTCTAAGTCGGCCACCTGAATCCTTCCCAAGTTTCCTCCATGGTGGCGTAGTCTAAACATTCTACGTTTAATTGGAATTTTCCACTTGAATCAGGTGATATAAATCTAGGCAAAATCACAATTTTATGTTGTTTAACTTGCATTTTTGAATGCATAAATGGATTCAACGTTTTGAGAAACCCTTGGGCACTCAGATTATACAGATTTAACCACTCAATGGGCTACTTATAATTCCATGGACTATTGCTCCTTTACAAAGGGGTAAATATGGGACATGGTAGTATCGGTCAAGACCGGCCATCATATGACTTCATTAGTCACATTAACACTTGAAATTCACTCATAACCTATATGGCGGCATAATTGATATGGGTCAGGTATTGTCCAACCTGCCCACATCATGCAAAATTCTAATATGTACTATGTTCATCCATTAATCCTTGTACTTTTCAATCATATCTCTTGTCCATTCACATTTAATTGATGTCTCGATATAGAGCGGGCATAATAAACCCGGGTTGGATATCTTTAGCCCCCATAGCAGGCATAATTGACATCTTGATTGAGACAATGCAAGAATAATAATCCCATGACGGACATTTTTAGACCCCTAGCTGGAATAATTAAGACCCAATTAGGTGCCAAACTCACCCATGAGACAAAGATTTGTTGACATGTCAGTGACACGTAGGTGCCACAGTGGAAATCCATGGGGAAATGGTGGGTCATGATGGTGATGTCAGCATTACAGAATCAACGGTATTGAAAACTGTCGAGTATGATTTGGATGTCCGACGAATACTGAACTATGTTGTAGGTCAAATGAACATCGGGGGACCAAGAAAAAAAATATAATGAAATTTTGAGAATCAGTGAATAATGTTTGACGGTAAGGAAGATTTTGTCCGTAACGTCATAACACCTCGTTGGAATTCAACACCATATGTAGTACTGATTTTAACATTGATGGCCACATCAAGGAAAAGTGTTGAAAACTACATACAAATCTAAACTCGAAGAACTGCAAGAAGGACTGAAAGAAAAAGAACCTTCTAGCCACATATTCAAGCAATCAGGTTGAAAGTAGCTCTGATGTGGATGAAAGTGTTGTCTACACATTTGTGCAGAAGGAGGTGAATCTGAGTAGCCTTCATCACCAAGAAGAGAATAGGACATGACCAAGCTCTTCCACATCAAGATTCAAGTCAAGAAGACCAAGATATATTTTATGTTTGACTCTAGTTCACGGGCTAATCTCATAGCAACGAATCTAGTCAACAAACTTGGATTGGAGGTTCACGATCATCCTATCCCCTATCCATTGGGTTGGATAAACAAATATGCACATATCAAGGTAACAAAGTAGTGCAAGATTAAATTTTTTGTAAGTGTTGATTTTATAGATGAGGTAGAATTTGATGTAGTTGTAACATCCCCAGCCACCCAGGTTGGGCCATGCTACACCATAAAACACTCTGACAAAGCTCTGATACTACTTTGTAATGTACTCAGTCTTCCACTGAGTCTCGTTACCACCTTACACATGCTTTGTTACAATAATGTAACACTCCCAGCATACCATTGACCAATGTTACTCTAGAAGTACAATGTGCATAATCTACTTTAAATGCAATCCGCGCAGTGTCTCTTGTAGTAACGCACTCAACCCAAAATTGAGTCGCACCACACAACTTATACTAGCAGAAGTAACATTCTATTTTAATACAAACTTAAGTATCAGAAATAACTCAAAACTGTGTGCACCAATTGTGTGCATTAACATTCAGATCACACAGCGCAACCACGCACACAACCATCTAGGCATCGTGTGCCAACTCAGGTTTCACTGTGCGTAGAATCTAATTCTCTAACCGCACACAAAAATCCCAATCGGTTAGTGTACACAGGCGGCCCTCCTACACACTTGACCACTAAATCCTTTTCTTGCAATACTCATAACCAAAATTACAAGGTTAACTTAACAAGCAAGACTAACCACGTTAGTCATATCCATGCACAACTACAAATACATGATATAAGCACTATACTTACATGAGAGTGCAGTAATTAACAAAATAACAACAAATACTTATATGCAACGCATACAAGAATTTAACCCATGTCAAACATAGACAAAAATGCATGCAGTAACCAAGACAAATACATAAGGAAAATTTATCTTAATTGAAATTCACCAATTGCGTCCTTGACTCAAACATTCCTCCCATCCATAGACGTTGTTTCTCATAATATTTCAACAACAGGTCACCCCTGAACTGGGTCTCTACTCCACCATGGTAAAGGATTCTAGCAACACACTTTAGTCTGAACACACAACAAAATTACTCAGTCCTAGGTGCTCACTGTTGCAACTAGTACAAAGTCCGTCATTCCATGTGCACCTTTCACACCCAAGGAAATGTGCCCCTTCTTTTCTCAACAGTCTTTCAACTACCCCACATCCCTTTCCAAGGTTACCAACAACAGACCGAACAGGAAATCTCTGAGCCCTGTGACTAATTCCCAATGCACCAAGGAACCACTCTCAACAATACTCTCACATGGAGAGTATTCTCACGGGTCTGAAAACCACTCCAAAACAACCAGTACATCACCTAGAGAGACTACTCATGGTCTATCTACCCAACTCTTTGACAGTATCTATGATTACAGCACCAAAACTCCAGACAAGCTTCTCTATGTAGATAAGGTAATAATCGTATTTTCCATACAGTCTAACCCCCTTCTGCCCACGAGAGCTTGCCACATGAATCATAATCCTAATAATGCAATAATAATACCCAAAATACACTAAGGCCAGAAATATATATTGCATGCCTTCCACTTGACATTTGTAACCCTCAAAAGTAGCTTTAAGCAACTCGGTGACTCGTTCCCTACCCTTGAGAACTTAAGATAAAATAATATATATATATATATATATATATATATCTGACATTATTCTTTTCCCAAAAATATTATAAAATATTCCCCAAGATTTACGAATCACCCCCTTTTTCCTTTTTCGGTGGAGTAGGCCCCCCATCTCCTTTTTGTCTGAGTAATTTAGCACGCAACAATGCAATATTATATTAATATTCATGATTATATTTACATGGATAGGCGCACTGACCTATCTGCATCCAGGCTCACCAACCTCATAATCACACAGGCTCTCTGCCCTCCATATATATCCATTCATTCCCGCGCACTAACCCAAGTGCGCGCAACATAGTGCAATGTGTGCACTTACCCAGGTGTGCATAACACATAGACTGTGCACACCCTATCTTTGTTAACACTTCTTTGTGCACTACGTTGATGCACACAACACTAAAAACCAGGTGTCCTTGGCTCACCAACCTAAATGTTCATTACATTTACACTTGGTACCAATCAACTCACCAGCATATATATGTACAATTACAAAGGGTTCTGGATTGGGGACATTACAGTAGTACCATTGGATGTATGTGGGGTAATGTTTGGAAGCCCCTACATGTATATGAGGGATGTTATCTTCATGTGGAGAACCAATCAGTACCACCTCATCAAGGAAGGGAAATCATTCATCATCAATGCACACAAAGGCAAATCAAAACTTTCACTAGTAAGTGCCAATCAAGCTACTAAATTGATTAGTTCTAGCAAGAAATATGTTTTACTTTTTCTAAGAGAAAATCACTATGTTTAAGATTCGTTAAAAGTAAAGACATCCATGTAGGGTTGTACTAAATATCAGAAACATCATTTGGAGGAATTGCTAAAGGCATACAATGGAATGTTCCAGTATCCTAAAGGGTTACCACCTAAGAGGTAAGTGGAGCATGAAATCCAATTATTGTTGACTCCCCCTTGTTGAATATTGGGTTGTATAGAGAATTCATTCTGGAAGCAAATGAAGTAAAGAAGCAGTTGTAATAGTTGTTGAAGCAAGGTGTGATTCGACTAAGTACCTCATCTTGTGGGTCACCCATCGTAATTTTTCCCAAGAAGGATGGGACTTGGAGAATGTGCATCGATTACAAGGCATTGAACAAGATTAGACTGAAGAATGGACACCCTTTGCCCAAGATCAATGATTTGTTGGACCAGCTGCAACATGCTAAGTACTTCACTAAGATGGATTTGAAATCAATATATCACTAGATACAATTCAAAGAAGAAGATACATAGAATATTTCCTTCAAGACAAGGAGCAATTTGTATGAGTGGTTGGTTATGCCATTAGGTTTATGCAAAGCACCAACTACATTTATGAGACTAATGAATGATGCTTTATGCCATTATCTACATTCATTTGTTATTGTTTATTTGGATGATATACGGGTTTATAGTGCTACCTGGGAAGAGCACATATCACATCTTACGCAAGTGTTAGAGACCCTGAAGAAGCACCAGCTCCAGGCCAATCTCAAGAAATGCAAGTTTTCTTAGCAGTATTTGGTGTATTTAGGGTATGTGATTGATGGCGGCGAGCTCAAGATAGATCCCACCAAGATGGAGGCCATCATGAAACAGAAATTTCCTACAAATTGCACAGAAGTTGGGAGCTTTGTTGCGGCAGCACAGTACTTGCAGAAGTTTGTAGCTTCATTTTCAGCAGTAGTTAAACCACTCAACGCCATAACAACAAATAGTAATATTTTTCAGTGGGGAAGGAATCAACAAAATGCTTTCGATGAATTGAAAAGAAATATCTGTCAAGCACAAGTTCTCACACTACTAAACTTAAAGAATCCCTTCGAAGTGGACACAGATGCAAGTGGGTATGTCATGGGAGCAGTCTTGTGTTGAAATATTGTAACTGCAAAGTGTATTATGATTATTATTTTATATATTATTCATTGGATCAATCCCCGTTGTGGATTGATCATGTTGGTTATTGTAAAATACCGAATCCCCTTTTGTGGATTGGTCATAATGTAATTGTAATAGGCTAAAGAAGAAGTCAACCCTGCCAGTGAAAATACACTTTCACACGTGCCTGATTTGTATAAATAAGGAGGCTAGCACCTCACTTAGATACACTCACGTATTCATTGAGAGACAAGTTTCGGAGCTGCAGTTGGAGAAGAGAGAGAGAGACGCATCTTTGGGAGAGGATTTTCTGTATTTGTTTGAGTTATCTCTTGGCATTATATTGGCTATCTATAATAAGGAAGTTTTGGTGGGTTTTCTTCCCCATGAGGGTTTCCCAGGATAAATGATGTGTCTCTTGTGATTGTGTATTTATCAGTGATTATATCTTAAGATATTGTTATCTATTGAAATGAAAAGAACTATAATAATGGCTTAAACATTAACATGGTATCAGATCCAAGCTGAAGAGAGCATCTTTCACAAGAGAAAAGTGAAAAGCGTCACTGTTGTCGTACATGCAAATTAGGGTTTTTTGTTGGTGAGGTATTTCAGCCCTAAAACCATCTAGAAAAGTGCACCCTCCCTCAAGGATCATTTTGGCACCTTCATCGCAACTTTTCAGTCGCTATATCTCCCGAAAAGTGAAACCCTAGTTTCACAAAGTACCATAAGTACCAGAGTACCAGAAGTACCAGAGTACCAGAGGTACCAAAAAACCAGAAGAACCAGTCCAAAAATCCGCAGATCAAGTTTGGAGGGGTAAAAGTTGGATCTTCTCAGATCTAAGCACACCAGGCTACTCGCCTCAGCCAAGCGCACCTCCTGGTAAGTTCAGAATTTGATTTTGAACACTTTCATTTTTTGGACACTTTACCAGCTTCAGGTAAAAGATGTCTACAAGCATTAAGCTTGTTGACAAGCTAGAAGGTGTGGAAAACTTCCGTGCCTGGAAGTATAGGATTGGCCTTATTATTGAAGAGAATGAATTAGCAATATTCGTCAAAGAATAAGTGCCGGAGGCCGACGATGTTGCAGGAAAAGCAAAGAACCAAAAGGACACAATCAGGGCCAAAAGAATCATTGCAGATTCAATCAAAGATTACCTTATTCTCTATGTGTCATCAAAGAAGACTATGAAATAAATGTTTGATGCCCTAAACAGGCTGTATGAAGGAAAGAATATAAACCGGAAGATGAATCTTACAACTCAGCTCAAGAATACAAGAATGCAGAAGGGAGAGGCAATCCAAGAATACTTCTCCATAATATCCCAATTCAAAGAACAACTAAAAGAAATCAAAGATACTATAGACGAAGACGAACTTATAATGATGGCCGTAAATGGCCTCACAAGACCTTGGGATGCATTCATCCAAACGATTTGTGCCAGAATGGAGAAACTAAAGTTTGATGGTCTATGGGAAGAATGCATTCAAGAAGAGACAAGAGTAGCTAATCGTGAAGCGTTACTAGCAAGAGATGGTGATCAAGCCCTAACTACTCACACTAAAGGAGGAAGGAAGAATTCCTACTTCCAGAAAGAGACTTATAAAGAGTCTCAACCCCCAAACAAATTCAATAATAAAGAATCCAAGGAGATTTCAGAAGAAAGGACAACAAAAGGAAAGAGATCACTCATTTGTATAATGCTACCATTGTGACAAGATAGGACACATTGCAAAGTTTTGTCCAACAAGACGAGAAGAATACAATAGGAAACATAAGAGGCACCATGCCCATGCAGTCTAATATGAAGAGCCACCCACAAAGATGATAAGAGAGCAGATCAAAGACTATGTCTTAATCTCAACCCTCTCAAGATTGGTAACACCTAGAGAGGACACTTGGCTCATTGATAGTGGTGCATCAAAGCACATGATAGGTCAAAGAGACATTCTCTCTTGTATTTCAGAAAAGAATTTTTCTCAGAAAGTGACACTTGGAGATGATTACCAATATCCCATCAAGGGAGTGGGAGAATCAAACTACAAGCTTAAATCAAGAAATTCTATGAAGATGAAGGATGTACTCTATGTACTAGGTTTGACAAAGAACCTACTCTCCATTTCAGATTTAGAAAAGAAAGGCTTTAGAGTTTCCTTTATAGATGGAGAAGTTCTTATGTGGGCTAAAGGAGAAACCATAAAAGAAGCAATCATCATTGGAAAAGAAGAGAATGGTTTGTATAAGCTAAAGGGTCACTCAGACCCACACCATTGAGAATCCATGTGAACTTTGGCATAGAATATTAGCTCACATTAACTACAAGGCGCTACCATACATATGCAAAGCGATCACAGGTTTACCAGAACTCAAGGTTGACCATGAAAGCGTATGCAATGGATGTGCACAAGGGAAGAACATCAAGAACCCTTTTCCAAAGAGAGACAGCAAAGCAAAAGGAGTCCTAGAACTCATTCATTCAGAGGTGTGTGGCCCAATGCCATCATCCTCCATTAGTGGGTATGTATACTATGTATCATTTACTAATGATTATTCTCGTAAGACTTGGGTGTATTTTTTGAAATCTAAAGATGAAGTGTTCAGCAAATTCAAGGAATTCAAAGCCTTGATAGAGAATCTTTCTGAAAGAAATATCAAGATACTCAGGTCAGATAATGGAGGATAATACACCTCAAAAGAATTCATGAACTTCTACAAAGATGTTGGGATCAAGAGGGAACTCACTACTCCCTATAATCCTCAACAAAATGGTGTAGCTGAAAGGAAGAACAAAACAGTAATGGAAGTCGTGAAGACCATGATCCACAATCAAGATCTTTCTATGTGATTATGGGCAGAAGCAGCAATGACAGCCATATATGTGCAAAATCGATTGTCCCATAGTGCACTTGGTTTCAAGACCCCAGAAGATATTTTCACCGGAAAGAAACCAGAGGTAAGCCATCTCAAAATATTTGGTTGCCCAGTTTTTATACATATTCCAAAAGAGAAGAGAAACAAGTTGCAACCTTTAGGAAAGAAGGGAATATTTGTGGGATACTGTGAGGTCTCCAAGGCCTTCATAATTTATATACCAGGTCACCATCACATTGATATTAACAGGGATGTGACCTTCGATGAAGATGAAGTGCTCAAGAAATTGAGAAGATGCCAGCTTGAAGAAGTATATGAAGAGGAACCCGTAATCCCTAGAATCGCAATATCAGTGAGAGAGGTTCCTAGAGATGTATAACCAGTGAGGGAAGTCGTAAATTTCCCTGATGAGGAAATTCTATAAGATCATGACATAGTATAATTTCAAGAACCTCCTCAAATGACGATCTTCCATAATAGAAAGCCTGCTTGGGAAAGAGAGATTATTCAATATGGAGAGAAGTATGGTGTTCCTGAAGGAACCACGAGACAAGGGAAGAAACCAAATACATTCTCCAATTATACGGCTTTGATGTGTGATCTCCTAGAGAAGGAGCCTACTTGCTTTGAAGAATCCATTCAAAAGAAAGAATGGGCAGATTCCATGACAAAGGAATACCAATCCATAATAAAGAATGATGTATGGGAAATACTTCCCAGAACTAAAAGTAAGGACGTGGTATCTTCCAAATGGCTCTTCAAAATAAAACATGTTGCTGATGGAAGTATTGAGAAGTATAAATCAAGATTTGTTTCTCATGGATTTTCCCAAAAGGAAGGCATTGACTATGAAGAGACATTCACTCCTGTAGCCAGAACACTTCGATCAGGACCATCATAGCCCTTGCAGCTAAGATGAAGTGGAATTTACACCAGATGGATGTAAAGACAACTTTCCTAAATGGTGTCATCGAAGAGGAAGTGTATATAGAGCAACCTCAAGGATTTGAAGTTGAAGATAGGAAGTCTCATGTCTGCAAGTTTAAGAAAGCCTTGTACGGATTGAAGCAAGCTCCTGGAGCTTGGTATGGTTGGATAGACACTTTCCTGATGAGCTTGGACTTTACCAAGAGTAAAGCAGATTCTAACCTCTACTTCAAGGTTACGAATGATGAGACAGTGATATTATTGTTGTATGTGGATGACTTATTCTTAACTGGAGAAGAAAAGCTCATCACCGAATGTAAGAAGAGACTCGCCTCAGAATTTGAGATGAAAGACCTTGGCCTAATGCATTATTTCTTAGGTCTTGAGGTATGGTAGAGTCCAGAGAGAATCTTCCTTAACCAAGGGAAGTATGCAGTCAAAATCTTGAAGAGATTTGACATGTTAGAGTGCAATTCCATGAATACACCCATGGAAATGAAGTTGAAGTTGTTGGTCGATACTTCATCAGAATTGATTGATGCCACACTGTATAGACAGATTATTGGATTGTTGATGTACCTGACAAACACCAGACCAAATCTTTGTTTTGCCGTGAACACCTTGAGTCAGTTTCTGTTAGAACCCGGACATGTTCACCTAGTGGATGTAAAACATGTGATGAGGTACCTTAAGGGTACATTAGATTGTGGTCTCAAATATGATGGAGATCATGATTTCACATTGAGTGGATACACTGATTCAGATTGGACAGGAAGTGTTTCTGACAGGAAAATCACTTCAGGATGTTGTTTCAGTTTGGGATCAGCCATGATCTCGTGGTAGAGTAGGAAGCAATCTAGCATTTCTCTCAGCACAATGGAAGCAGAATACATTGCTGCATGTTCTACTAGCTGCGAAGCTATATGGCTTCGAAAGTTGTTGACCAGTCTATTTGACCTAGAGATGGAAGCAACCACGATCCTATGTGACAACTAGAGCTGCATAAAGATGACAGAGAATCATGTATTCCATGACAGGTTGAAGCACATAGAGATCCAATATCATTACATATGTGACATGGTGTAGAGAGGAGCAATAAATCTCCAGTATGTTAGCACGGATGAACAGGTTGTTGATGTGTTGACCAAGCCTCTATCTCGTGTAAAGTTTGAGCACTTTCGAGATAATCTTGGTATAGTCTGAAAGGACCTTCCTCGAAAGGGGGAGCAGTGATGAGATGAGATGTGACTAGGACTGTACTTCCAGCTTGATAGTTGTGACGTAAAGCCAGTCTAGTATCTTGCTTCTAGATTGATTGATGTGATGTAAAGCAAGATGATGAGATGAGACTAGTACTGTGCTTCTAGCTTGATAGCTATGACATAAATCCAATCTAGTATCTTTCTTTCATCTTGATTGATGTGACGTAAAGCAAGATGATGAGATGAGACTAGTACTGTGCTTCTAGCTTGATAGCTATGACATAAAGCCAGTCTAGTATCTTGCTTCCATCTTGATTACTATGACGTAAAGCAAGACGATGAGATGAGACTAGTACTGTGCTTCTGACTTGATAGTTGTGACGTAAAGCCAGTCTAGTATCTTGCTTCTAGCTTGATTGATGTGACGTAAAGCAAGATGATGAGATGAGACTAGTACTGTGCTTCTGGCTTGATAGCTATGACGTAAATCCAGTCTAGTATCTTGCTTCCAGCTTGATTGTTGTGACGTGAAGCAAGACGATGAGATGAGACTAGTACTGTGCTTCCGGATTGATAGCTATGACGTAAAGCCAGTCTAGTATCTTGCTTCCAGCTTGATAGTTGTGATGTAAAGCAAGACGAGTACTGTGCTTCCAGCCTTACAGCTGTGACATAAAGCCAGTCCAGTATTATGATGATGAGCCAGCCTCGTGATGTGATGATGATGTATTAGTTTTATACTAATCCATATTGATCCAGATGATGATTGCATTCCTTTGAGAATGACGATGTTGCCGATGAACAAAACTTCTGATGATTTATAGATACGTCAATCAGTGTTCCAAGATGATATTGATGATGTTGTCCTCCTGATGTTGTTGATGATGCAGTCCTCTCTCNGGATCAATCCCCATTGTGGATTGATCATGTCGGCTATTGTAAAAGACCAAATCCCCTTTTGCGGATTGGTCATAATGTAATTGTAATAGGCTAAAGAAGAAGTTGGCCCCATAATATAATAAAGGTGGTTATAACCACCCATAAGAAGAAGTCAGCCCTGCCAGTGAAAAGACACTTTCACACGTGCCAGATTTGTATAAATAAGGAGGCTAGCACCTCACTTAGATACACTCACTTGTTCATTGAGTGTTGGCATAGGAGCAGACCCAAGGTTTATCTCCAAGAGCGCACCAACAAGCCCTATCTATTGGCCCTTTTGGCAGCACCTATGAAGCAGATGCAGTCTCACCTAAAGCAACTATGAGGGGGTTGCAGGATAGAAATGTCTACAACCAAGGAAATATCAAGTGGTTCTTATTACAACAACAACATAACATTCATCTATCATTCAACTAGATAGATCTATCCTTCACAGCTATAGATTTGATCTAATACAATAATGTAGATAACAATATAACAACATCAGAGCTCGAAGCATCAATCACACACACAATAATAGATGTATGTGGTTCACCCTCTCTCTAGGGCTACGTCCACAGAACTATGCTTATGATATTTTAAGATAAAGCTTACAGTTCTGATCTGCGCTCTTGTCCAACAGATCCTCTCTCTCCATCTCTCTTTCTCTCTCCCTTCCTGCACACCCAGCTGCAAGACTTGATCTTCACACCCAGCTGAAGATCTTACAATACCAGAAGGCTCTCTCTCTCATCACTTCTCTCACCCATAATACAATATTCTCCCAATGACAATGATCAATAA
>JASDQU010885016.1:43794-62791 GCA_032191745.1 Picea mariana
AACCAAGGGCCAACAAACCCCCAACACTCACCTGTGACTCATCCCGAGGCACTTGAGATCTGATCCTCTTGTTTTACTTTGACTTTCAACTGCACAGTGCAACCCTTGCTTTCTTCTTTATGCCTCATTTCCATCCTTGTGCAGACTGTCTTTTCTATGTCTGGTACCCATTTTCAACTGCACCTAGTACCTGGACCCTTGTCTTATTGATTCTACTAAGATCTGTGAAGCGATTGGTTTTCATAGTACAACTTCAGTCAACTCCCATTCACCAAGCCTTCCTTCCATTCTCCTTTCAATGTCTTCAATTGTGCAGCTCCTCCTTTTGTAACATAGGAAATCTCATATGGTCTAAGCCAATGCGTTCTGAACTTCCTAGGGTGTTTGATAAACTTACTGTCATATACCAGTACTAAATCACCTTGCCTAAATATCTTCTTCTTGATGTGTCTGTCATGATAGGCCTTTTCTCATTCGTTCTGAATTTGCTAATGAAAGCCTGCAATGAATCAGTCTTCTTCTAGTTCGACCAACTGTGATAGCCTCTCATGAATAGCATTAGTATCATCCATGTCAATAAATGCAACAATTCTTAAGCTTGGTACCAAGTAGTCCATTGGGACAACAGCTTCAAGACCATAAACCAACTTGAAAGGGGTCTGCATTGTTAATTTCTTGCAAGTGGTTCTATAAGCCCAAAGTACCGCTGGTACTCTTAAATCCCAGTCATCTCTGTTCACACTACAAATATTTGTCAATGTTTTCTCCAAGATCTTGTTGAATTCTTCAACCGTTCCATTTGCTTGTGGATGATAAGGTGTACTCTTATGATGGTGGACTGCAAATTCTTCAGTCAGGGGTTCAACTGTCTTATTGATGAAGTGTGTACTTTGATCACTCATAAGGACCTTAGGGCATCCAAACCTGGTTATTATGTCATCAAATATAAAATGCGCAGTTGTAACTACACTACATTCCTTGACTTCTCTTGCTTCGGCCCATCTAGTCAAGTATTATGTCGCAGTGATAATATACCTTGCTCCTGTGCACTTTCCTGGTGGGTTTATAGGTCCCACGAAGTCAATGGACCATTTTTCAAATGCTTGTAGGGTCATCTGCGGTGCTAATGGAATCTCATCTCTTTGGGATGGTTTTCCAACTCGTTGTCATACATCGCATGCTCTGGAATATTCTTTAGCATCTCTGTGTAACGTAGGCCACCAAATGCCAGCTTGCAGAACCTTCTGCGCAGTTGTTTTTCCCGCATAATGTCTTCCTACAATGCCTTCATGAGCTTCTTCAAGGATCATATGGCATTCTGCCTCCATCACACATCTTCTTAGGATCTCATCAAGACCCATTTTATATAGTTGACCAGCTATAAGTGAAAAATCTGCAGCGCACACCACTAGTTTCTTCTGCGAAATTGTGTACTCGGCTGGAGCCATTCCTGTTGACAGGAATTGGACTATGTCTGTGAAGTGGTCATCAATATTTCTAATGGCGAGCAGTTGTGCATCCAGTAGTGTGTCCTCCAGACTGGTAGGTTCTTCACCATGCTCCAACCTCGACAGGTGGTCTGGGCCCTTATTCATTCTTCTTGGCTTAACTATGATCTCAAAATCATATTCTTGAAACAAGAGAATCCATCTGCATATTCTCCCCCCCAACACTGGTTTGTTGACTAGGTATTTTAGCGCAGAGTGATCAATAAGCATTTTAAAGTGTCCTCCCAACAAGTAGTGACGACATTTCAGCAATGCATACACCATGGCTAGTCCCTCTCTCTCTGTAGTAGTGTAATTGATTTCAGTTGTGGAGAGCTTTCTGCTGGAAAATGCTAATGGATGATCAATGTCCCCTTCGCTAGGTTGTGCCAGTACTGCTCCTAATTCAATAGAAGATGCATCAACATGCACATGAAATGCCTTGCTCCAGTTGGGAAAGACTAGAATAGGCACAGTGACCATCTTTTGTTTTAGTGTGTCAAAGCTATGTTGGAATTCATCTGTCCAACCAAACTGACAGTCTTTCTTTAATAACCTCTCCATTGGTGTGGTAATCTGAGCATATCCTTTGATAAATTTCCTGTAATAGCCAGTATGTCCTAGCGCAGTGCACAGTTGTTTGACTGATGTAGGTGGTGGTAAATCAACTATAATTGTGATTTTGGATGGATCCACCAACAATCCTTGCTTGCATACAATATGACCTAATAATACTCCAAATGGTGAAAAGAAGATGCACTTCTTCAAATTCAAAGCAGTTTGACACTGCCTGCATTTATCCAACATTAGCCTTAGACATTCAATATGATTTTTCAACAAAATAAAAACAATCCAGTCATCAAAGTTTGCTTCTAAAAACTTATGCAAAAATTATTTGAATGCTTCAACCACCACCCTGGAAAAGATGGTTGGGGCATTCTTCAGTCCAAATGGAATTACTGTATATTGGTAGGATCCCCACTCTGTGGAAAATGTAGTCTTATGACAGTCCTCCTTGGTGACACGGATCTGATGGTATCCTGAAAACCCATCTGTAAAAGAATACACTTCTTGGCCTCCCACATTATCCAACACTTTGTCTGTGAAAGGTGTAGGGAAAGGATCATGTAGACAAGCATCATTCAGCTTCCTGAGATCTATGCAAATCCTGATCTCACCTGTCTTCTTATCTTGCATGACCATGGGGATAATCCATTCCGACTCTTCGACAGGTTCAATAATCCCTACTTCCAGCATTCTGTCGAGCTCAATATTCACTTTTTCCTTATATTTCAAGTTCAATCTATAGGGTCTTTTCTTGACTGGCTTCACATCTGGTTTCAAAGGTATTCTCATTTCTCCCATAGGTCCTTTGATTCCCTTCATATCAGTGAACTTGGTCGAAAACAAGTCCTGATACTCATGCAATAATTCTGTGATTTTGTCAATGGTAGCAGCATCCCAATAATCTCTGACATTGGCAAGCTTTGGTGTTTCCTCTATCTCGATATTGAATTTCTTTATCTTTATCGGTTGTCCAATGAATGGCAATTCAACTCCTGGTCCTTCCACATCTCTCTGACCTTCTGTTTCTGTGATATTCACCTTCCTCGGGTCATCGTCTTCGTTGGCATTAATGTTGTAGCAGGTCTGCAGTTTATGGAGGGGCACAGTCCATTCATCCTCTTCTTTCTCCAAAGGGAGGCCAGATTCCTCCTCAAATACTTTCTGTATCACCATCTATAGTGCTTGATCTACATAAGGATATTCACTGTCAAACAAAAAAGTGGTTATAAAATTTTGGGTCATACCTTCCCATTCTGAAGTGACAAGGCACAGCTCTGCTTGAAGGTACCAGTTAATAGGAGTGGTATCCAGCGTATTGATGAATCTGTGTACCCATTGTTCTCTAGGAATGTCACTCCAAGCCTCTTTGCAGCTTCGTACGTGGTCCTTTGGGAAGCTTCGACCTGTGTACCATGCTTCACAGCTTCCTTCTTGTGATGAAAACCACGTTGTCATCAAAGTTTGTCATTATGTCCAGTCTATAATATTGTTTTTATGTGTCCCCCACCATCTCATTGGTGTGGCCTTCATGGCCTCATCCATTTCCAATAGCCTTTGTTGTGTTGGTACACTTGTCTCAAATTCTGACAAGAAGTTTTCTAAGGGGTTCAGCCCATCAAATGTGGGTAGATTACTCACTATTGTGCCAACCTAGTGAACTTCTCTGGTTAGCCTAGCACATTTTCTTGTAGATACTTCGTACATCTGGTTTTTCCAATTCTCCAGCGCTTCTTCTAAGTCGAATGAACATGTGCTATCACTTCGCCAGCTCAGATTCCCGTCAGTTGTAGGGTTGATATAATCATGTTGTATGGTTGTTAATTTGTAGATGTTTTTCAGTTCAAATGTGTGGTCTTCTTCTCTGATAGGTTATGTGTATCGTGGACCTTCATCTGGATCTAAAGGTGCAACGACCCTAAGGCCATCTTTCTCAAATTTCATGTGTCTTTTCTTTAAATCGACAACAGTGGAATTGTCGAAGGCCCAATCAATTCCTAACAATGTAGGGTTAGGGTAGCTATCATCAACAATTTCAATTACCTCAAAATATGCAAATATTCTTACCCCATAGATGTCCACTGGGACATGCTCTAATCGTCCAAATGGGCTGACAGCTTTCTGATTAGCCATGCGAAGCCTGATAGGGGAATATATCAGCTTGGGTTTTCCCATCAGTGCCCAAGTCTGCTTCGTCATGACATTGACTTCTGATCCTAAGTCGAGGACCACATAGTCTATCTCATACTCTCCTATCTGAGCATTCAAGTGTAGTTCTTTATTTTTCCTTCTCCTTTTTCCAATTTGGTGCACTGCTCTATTCAGTAAGGGGTCTATTTTTCCTAGTTCATACTGCTTGATTAAATCTTTTAATTCTTGGGCAGTGCCTTTATCTTGAATCAACTTAACACAAGTGTGCAAGAATTCCATGAGTTTGCTTACCTCTTTCCCTTCTGTTGGTGATGCAGACGGATCAAACTCTTGAGGCATGCCATATTATTTGATTTTTGGTTGTCTCTTTGATGAAGATCCTTGATCTCCTTTGAACTCCTTTCTTTCCTCCTCGAATATCTATCTTTATTTCTTAGCATCGAACGTTGGGGTCTTTTCTGTAGCTTTCCTTACTCCGTGGTCGGTTTTATTCTTTCCTTGGGTTGGTCTGTCGTCTCCTATAGTAGCACCTCCTTGAGTGATAACAACGAATATAGGTTCTGCTCCGCAAGGTTCAGCATATATCAGTTGTACTTGTGGGTTCTACTAGGGTCCTCATCTTTCCTGAAGTTTAGCCAGCAGCACAGGGAATTCTTCTATGACATGCTCGAAGGAATTACAATAACTACAGGTTGTGCAGGGATTCTGACAATCCCTTGCTAAATGTCCTGGCTACGTGTAGTTGTAATAGATTATTTGTCCTCGGCCTCGGCCCATACCTCCTCCTTGTCCTCTTCCTCTGTAGCCACCGCAAGGAGTGAAATTTCCTCTCCCTAGATAGTTGTACTGCAGAGTGTTACTTCTTGTTGTACTTTGCCTTGAATCTTGTATATGTCTCTCGACCTTTCATGCATGAGATCATAATCTCTACAATCCTGATCATCATGCCCCACTGATATACAGAATGTACAATACAAGTTTGTGGGTGTCTAGACATACTTCTACATGTAGTAGCACTCACTTGGACGATGCCTATTTCTACATACATCACACTAGGGTAGGTTAACTTGATTTAAGGGGCTCAGTGCCCCTAATGCCAAGTACTCATGAAATAAGGGACAGTGTTCCTTATCATGGCCTTCAGATCTGCATCTTACACACCAGATATATTCCCTTTTGTCGTTTCCCTTATCTTTCTTTATATCCTCAACCTGTAAAGACAAACTAGTTAGTTGGCTCATGATCTGGCTAATGCCTAAGATAGATTCTCCCATCGGTGTTGATTCCAGCTTCATGGAGATCTCCAAAGCTTCTGCCTGAGATGCAATCTTCTGCTACATCAAAGGGATTCTTATGTGTGGTAATAGCACAATAATGAACCACTCTTTGTTCTGTTCGTCGAGGATCTGGAAAGTTAATCGGCCTGTCAGGGTCTTGAAACTCTGGTCAAACTCCCAAACAAGTTATGCTACCTTTTGTTTAATCTCTTTTAGTTCCGTAATACATTGTGACTCCAACTTGGGTTTCTTAAACTCTGCGATCAGCGCATTCTTGATCTCATTCAGGGGCTTAGGCTGTGCCAGTCGTTGGACAAGTTTCATGTACCAACTCAGTGCGTGGTCCCTTAGTGTAGTGTTGAACTGGGTTCTCTTGATGGCTTCATGGGTGATACTTTTAATATTCCATACAACCTCACACAGAAACCAATGTTGATATGGATCTTCAGATCCATCTCCTATAAAGATAGGGAGTCTCATTTCATCTGACATAAAGCTCACTAGGGTTCTTGTCTGAGTAGATGTTGGGATACTAGTAACAGTACTCTGAAGACTCTAGTGGTTCTGACTATTCTGACTAGTAGGTATTGTTGAGACAACTGGAGGATTAACGTAACTTACTTCAGTAGTTCGCGTAGTTCCTGAGATTTCTGGCTCGCTTTGGCACAGTTCTTCAACTTCCCCTTTTTTTGTTCTGGTGGGCTCTGGATGCTCTTCGTTAGTTATATATACCTCTTCTCCGCTATAGAAACCTTCTTCTTCGTAGTTTTTCTTAAACAAATTCTCAAGGTGAACTCCTCGGAATAATTTCCCACTACGTGTGTGTCCTGCTTCTGTGTCATTGTCGCTGTCCGAGATCTTGAACATTAGCCTTTTTAGGTCTGATCAATCTACTGTATCTTCAAGATGTGGTTTTCATGCAAGAGCATCTTGATTCTTATCTTCAGGAAGTGCAAAAATTTTCCTCTGGGTCCTTTGAAAATGTATCTCTAATTTTGTTTTGTCAACAGCAAACTCGGTGATATACCCTCCGATGGTACTATCAAACCAGTGATCTACTGCTCTGGATACAGCGTTGTCGACTCTCTTGACCTTATGGATCAATGTTGGTGTCCAAACCATAGGAGGTCTAGATATTATTTCAAACTGCGTGTCAGCTAACCTAGCCAACCACTCGTGTAGCTTCTGATGGATTCCTCCAAAGATCTCGTGAATGTCAGTGAAGATGTATCTTTCTAGCCAATCTTTAGTGCTTATTTTAGGGTTCTTGTTCTGGGCTTCAGCGAAGTCCTTCTCTTGATCCTCTATACACATCTGAATCTCTGTCTTCAACGAGAACCACCTTGACATTCCCTTAAAAAGATTCTTGTCCCAGCAACAGAACCATTTGTTGGCACAGGGGCAGACCCAAGGTTCATCTCCAAGAGCGCACCAACAAGACCTAGCTATTGGCCCTTTCGGCAGCACCTACGAAGCAGATGCAGTGTCACCCGAAGCAGCTATGAGGGGGTTGCAGGACAGAGATGTCTACAACCAGTGGAATATCAAGTGGTTCTTATTACAACAACAACATAACATGCATCTATCATTCAACTAGCTAGATCTATCTTTCACAACTATAGATATGATCTAATACAATAATGCAAATAACAATATAACAACATCAGAGCTCGAAGCATCAATCACACACACAACAACAGATGTACATGGTTCACCCTCTCTCTAGGGATACATCCACAGAACTGTGTTTATGATATTTTAAGATAAAGCTTGCAGTTCTGATCTGCGCTCTTGGCCAGCAGATCCTCTCTCTCCGTCTCTCTTTCTCTCTCCCTTCCTGTGCACCCAGCTACAGAACTTGATCTTCGCACCCAGCTGAAGATCTTACAATACCAGAAGGCTCTCTCTCTCATCACTTCTCTCACCCATAATACAATATTCTCCCAATGACAATGATCAATAACAAGACTCAGCTGCCATACCCCCTCGACCTAGGTCCTCTCGACCTCTATTTATACATTACAATCCCTCATCGACAGCCTCAGGTCGAAACCTAGGTGTCAAAACCCTAATTACCAAAACCCTAGGTCAACTTGACCCATTCTTTCTGGGCTTCGCCAGCCTGTCTTTCCTTCTTTATCTCGCGGTGCTTGAAGGCATCTAATGCTGGATTTTTCCACATCCTGATTCATCCTCAGTCCATCTTCCTTGCTGATCTATCATCCTCGATCTCCTCATCCAACGACTTGTTTTTTTGCACTTCACTCCATCTTTTCTATTCTTTTGCTCACTTCGACCCAGTGACATTCACTGTGTCTCCCGCGAAGATCGCTTTTTACCTTTTCTTCCTCGTTCTTCACTTCCTTCCATAACCAAGGGCCAACATTGATGGACAAGTTTCAGAGCTGTAGTTGGATAAGAGAGAGAGAGAGAGAGGCACATATTTGTGAGAGGAATTTCTGTATTTGTTTGAGTTATCTCTTGGAATTATATTGGCTATCTATAATAAGGAAATTTTGTTGGGTTTTCTTCCCCATGAGGGTTTCCCAGGATAAATGATGTGTCTCTTGTGATTGTGTATTTCATAGTGATTCTATCTTATGCTATTGTTATCTATTGAAATGCAAATAACTATAATAATGGATTAAACATTAACATCTTGGTTCAGGGAGGAAGACATGTATACTATCATTCTGAATTATTTCATGGGGTGGTCCTCAACTACCATACCTACAACAAGGAGCTCTATGCCTTAGTACAAGTTGCAAAAAGTGGAAGCACTATTTGATGGGAAAGGAGACCATCATCCACACAAATCACCAACTGCTCCAATATTTGCAGGCTCAGGGTAAGTTACAACAAGTAGGAACTACAAATGGATGGGGTTCTTACAATAGTTTCATTTAGTCATAAAGTATAAGAAGGTTAGCACAAAATATTTGGCAGACATGATTTCACAGCCACCCATATCCAATACTACAGCTTTGGGAACTCTGACGCACATAGATCCTTTTACCCATGATGCATAAAAATATGCATACACAAAATATGAGGACTTCAAGAAGGTGTTTCAATAGATACATGGCCAAATTCATTTAGAATAAGGTGATGACAAGGTTGAATATCATTTCCAAAATGGTTTACTCTACAAGATTGACAAGCCCTGTGTTCCTAAAGGTGAACGATTTCATCTTATCAGAGAGGATCACAACTCCAAGGTTGCAAGACATTTTGTTGTTGGGAAGACAGTTTCCAACTTACAGAGGTATATGTACTGGCCCAAAATATAATAATATGTAACGGTATATTAGAGGATGTATACTTTGGTGCATCGGAAAGCCCATTAACAGGAATAAAGGTCTATACCATCCCTTATATGTACCCACTCGACCTGGGGAAAGTATTTCCCTGGATTTTGTGGGAGGTTTTCCAACAACCAGGAAGGGACATGACTATCTATTTGTGGTAGTTGACAGGTTCAGTAAAATGTGCATTCTAATGACTTATAAAAAGACCATCAACAAATAAGAAGTAGCAAACAATTTCTTTGAACAGGTCTGGGTGCACTTTGGGATACCAAGGAGTATCATCTCAGAAAGGGACACCAGATTTCTCAGTTCCTTTTGGACTACATTGTGGGAGGAGATGGACACTAAGCTCAATAGGTCTACAACATTCTATCCACAGATAGATGGGAAAATAGAAGTAGTCAACAGGACTTTGGTGCAGTTTTTGAGGGGTTATATTCAGAATCATTTGAAGACTTGGGAAGAAAATATGATCTATATACAACACTCTTATAACAGAGCAATCCACACTTCTACTAGTGAGTCACCTTTTGAAACTTGCTTTAGATATTTTCCACCTTCACTCTTAGATGTTATATATGGACATCAAGGAGGAGTGAGAGAGGACCTCACGGGAGATGCATTAAAAGWAGAAAAAAATATTGAGAATATCAGGAAGATCCATTTGCAAGTACATGAGACATTGAAGAAGTCACGAGAAAAGTACAAGACTCGACATGACCAACACAAAACAACGAGAATGTTTCAAGTGGGAGACAGAGTATGGTTACATTTGAATAAGGAAAGACTACAAGGTTCTGGTAAGAAGATCAAGGCTTTGTGGTATGGTCCTTTTGAGGTAATGGAAAAGGTGGGAGATAATTCCTATAGACTCATTCTACCCTCACACATGTGCATTTACTCAGTAGTGAATGTAGAGAATCCCAAATTTTATGCGCCCTCCATGTTGGATGAGGAGGAGAAGCATGTCCTGCCTTCCATAGAGGATTTAGCACCAAATGCTCATGCAGAGTTGGAGGAGGACACATTTTTGCAGAAGCGATCTATAATTACAAGATAGGGGCAGCATGACCTTTGGTAGGTTGGTTTTTGTTATAGAGAAAGTTGTAGGTTGGGAAAATCCTGACCCAACTATAAGGCAAGTGCTACAACTTGGGAATCCTACACCTAATGTCACCTCGATGTAGGTCCCACACTTCAAGGGTAACTAGGTCACTCTAGGGAGGCAATCCTGGTGACCTTAGGGGGAATGCGATGGATATGGATAGAGATGGAAGTGAATCCCCCAGAGGTCAATTCCAAGTGGATTGAAATGTGTGCAATGAAGTCTTGGGAAGCTCCAAGGGTTTCCAAGTATGTTGAGTAACCTGTAAATGGTGAAATACTTGCCCGAGACACAAAAAAAACCACTTTGCAATGATGTATGTTAGTTATACCAGCAAGTTAATATTGTTGTCCCTACTTTGCAGAAATATATGACAATATATATCAGCAATACAATGGTACTATAATCTTCTCAATAAATTCTAGAGATAAAGTGGAAAATACAAGAGAAAGACTAGTTAATGACTAGCTAAACTCAAGATGAAAAACCAATATTCTAGTATAAAAAGATAAGGTTGTTGTAAACATTTGTCTGTAGAAAATTATATCAATCTTATGGATGTAACATTCAATGTATTACAGAAAGAAAATCATCCACTGAAATCCCCTCAAACGTTTCCAAAATTTGCGCTAGACCAAGAAGAATAAGTGTGTAAACTTTGAGAAAAATCCAATGGTTGATCAGAGAGTTATTCAAGCAAATGAGTTAGGGTTTCAGCAGCCCTAATGGCTGAAGATGTAATTTTATAATAGAATCAATAAGTAGCCCCTTGATGGCGATGCTTTATTGGTTGTGAGGTGCCCAAGGCATAAGGAATACAATCCACTTTGCAAGAAGTAAAAATGACCAAAAATCATGTTTCCCAATGCAATATTTTATTTCTCCAACGCAATAATAAATGACTAGTGATATTAATTATTGGGTTAATGGGGTCATGAAAAGAAAGAGCTAGAGAAGCTACCTCCTTGGGGTGTAAGCCATTTTAGTTCCCAAGGCAAGTTTCTCTAGCTAGGGTTTAAGCTAAGAGGTTGTATGCCCTTATACTTCTCTTACCAAACCCTTGTTTAACCAATAACATGATGCATAAAGTGATGAAGACTATGGTGGGGGTGTATTCCCTTATACTTCCCACCTAGCTCCTATCACAATGATCTTGACTTGAACCAAATGATAGCATGAGAGTAAAAACCATACCAATTCAAGGAAAAATTCTAAGATAATCCACCACAATAGTAAGAGATAAGCCTTCCAAAGCTAGCGCATCACTCTCATCAACCATAACATCAAGAGATAACCATAAACAAGAGCCTAAAGAGACAATTTTTGCAAAGATAGCGAAAATTTTAGACCAATACTTCTCACAATGAGGGAGAGTTATGTTAAAATCATATCTTATCATCTCTTATTTATACAAAATGTCACCAAGGTGACTTTTCCACAAATTAAGGGGTAAACCACAAGACTAGGGGTCAACAACCCTGATCTTGCCCCCTTTAACAAAGTAATATTCAAAAATTCATCTAAAGTTTCACTTTTGCACAAATAAACCTTAATTTTACATGGACATATCCCCTTTAGGGGATGTTTTAAGAAGTCGTTGGTGTTGGAGAAGCATGGGTAGGCCACATGTCAAGAATCTAGACAATATCCTCATGGTGAAGACCCTCTTCTCCTCAAAACATCCATGTGTAAATGAGTGGCACCTCACCACCAAGCCTTAACCCCCTAGGTGACATCATGCCTCTAGGAATGACGTTTTTCCTCTCCTAGGAAAAACATTTGGCATGTGGGGGCTAGGCTATGTCGTCCAAGTCAATCTCAAGGTCTTCCAAGTTTGATATTTCCCAACTGGGATGCAGGCTCTTGGCATCCAACATGTGGGTTTGTAGCCCCATGGAATCCCAAGCTAGGTGTGTTCTCCCAAAATTGCCCATGAACTAGGACCTTGTTGGTTTTTACTCCTTCTCTAACCACTTCTTGGGATAAATTGGGTTCAGATCTGAACAACTTCCAACAAATCCCTCTAAAACTATCGGCCCTCCTAGTAAACCAAAAGGAAACACAACACACAGAGTGTACTGTGCAGTCTCAATCGAGATAGTTCTATGGATGACTGCAATGCTCAAATGTTTGTAGTCTAGGAAAGAGTGGGGATCCGGGATTGAATTTCATCCTCTTAGGCCTTGATCTAGTTGTTCTTTCTATTCTTCTTACTATTCATTCACATGTTAAGTCTATGCATGTATTCTAATAG
Source organism: Picea mariana (assembly GCA_032191745.1). Lineage (NCBI taxonomy): Eukaryota > Viridiplantae > Streptophyta > Pinopsida > Pinales > Pinaceae > Picea > Picea mariana. The sequence goes on from JASDQU010885016.1 coordinate 55,941, forward strand.
ATCTAACATATAACAGATATCACAGAATTATCCATTCATCCATTCATAGTCTAACTACTTACAGAAGTAAATATGCAATAAATCACAACATATAACATAGATATTACTGTCGTTCACCCCCTCCTGGGCTACAACCACAAAGATCTGGCTCTTAGGCTCTTTTATTATGGTTTTGTAATATATGGCACCATGCGCACTACAGTTTTTTATCATACAATCACAAAACATGTTCCACAATCTCTGTGAGGTTTACTAGATCACACCAGGCTCCTCATCCTGTGATCTAACCCTCGGGATCTAGTTGCTTGACTCTCCTACAATGCAACAACTTACAAAAATGGTATCTGATCTTACAGTAGTTTCCTTCATCGAACCTTACAAAACTTAGGACCCCCAGACCTAGACCTCTTAGGTACTTATTTATACTTATTTGTGGCTTATCAGTCCTTACAATCTCTTACAAAAACTCTATCCCTAATATCGTTAGGTTTTCTTGCATGCACACCTTGCATGCTTTCCTCCTTTTCATGCGGCTTTCCCTCGCACGTGCTTCTTTTCCTTCCAGCTATAATTTTCTAATTTAAACTTTAATTTTCAAAATTGGATTCTTCCTCAAAATAAGCATGTGCCCAATAGTCCCCCAACACTGACATGTGGCTCGTCCTGAGCCAGCTAGGCAATGCACGCTTCCTCGACAGCCTTTTCTAGCATGTGGAACTTGTCTGCAAGTTCCCTTTCTCTTGCTTGGACCTGTGCAACCTTCTCTATGAGTGCTTCTACTGCTTTCGATGTGATCTCCTCCTGGATCATGGTTGTGCACTTTGCCTGTTTTTGTTCCATGTTCTTCTTCTCCTCCTCCAACTGTGCGATCATCTTCGCTGCTTTCTCTTGGAGAGGTTCCATCTGGGACTACCTTTCCTGCTTCTACGTCTATGCAGATTTTAACTCTTCCTGCAGCTTCTTCATATCTTGTGTTCCTTTCAAACTCTCAATGATGCTCATTGTCTTTTGTCTTTGCTTGAGGTCCTGGATTGTTGCGCTTATTCTTTCTTCCTCCTGGTCCCATTGTTGGACCTTCTCATCCTCCTCCAGTGATGTCCACAGATGCACTGCTTTATCAAACAATCTTGCTGCTGCGTTGAATTGTTTCTCCATCTCTGCTAGTTGGAATGCAACTTTTTCTTTCCTCTTTTCTCGGACCTCAAGTGGGGTTGTGGGATTGAGCTTCTCTTTTATCTCCTCGATCTCTTTTCTATACTGGTATATTTTCTGCGCGATGAGGTTAGTCTTCTCCTCTGTGATTCTCTATGTTATCTGTGCGTTGTTGGGGATTCGACTGTATGTCGTTGTCAATCCCTGCTCTAGCCTGTCTGCGTGTTCTTTCTCTTCTTCCTTTTTGACAGTCAACTAGTCACATGTGATCTGAAGCATCTCTGTCAGCCCTCTTCCCACCTCTATATTTTTGGCATCTGCACGAGCCCTAGAGTGTACTCACTGCATGACACTAGCTTGTATCCCATATAAGGCCTTTATGGGGATTCACGCCATCACCAACTCTACTTGTTCTACCTCTTCTATGGGTTTTTGTGTTGTCTCCTGGTCGAAGTTGATCATTCGACGTGTGATCGTGAATGTCTCCCTACCCTGGATGATGAACTGCATGGTCTCCTCACCTTCTCTCTGCGCAGATGGCCTCTGTGTCTCCTCTTGTGGTCATGCAGTTCCTGTGACTCAACCCGGTTCCATAGATGTTAGATGTTAGCGTGAACCTCTAGAAACTTAGCCATGATCTTCTCCCTCTACGCCTCTATTGTTATAACCACTTCCTTGCTCATGTCTTAGACCTTATCCGTGAAGAGCTCTATCTCATCCCATGTGAGGGTGATGTCGGGGTCCTATGTTTCATACTTCCTCTTCTTCCGCGCATATGTTCCTTGCGCGAGCTTCCTTGTCGTTTGTCAAGGTTTTTCCTATGTCGTTGTTTCTTTGCCTCCTTCCTCTTGAGCCTATGTGCTCTCCTTTGGCCCTGTCTGCACCAGAATTCTTGTTCTTGTTGTTGTGGGAGTTCTCCTCATCCTTTTTTATACTGCACTGCTCCTGCTTGGTAGGGTTCGTGTTGTAGTTGTTAGACTGTTATCCGTCGAGCTACCTATCCTTGTTGATGAGTCTACGTCGACCTTTTCCTTGGGCTTGGAGGACTACACCGTGCCTATCCTCGTATTTGGTTTTGTTGTAGGTGACTGCCACTACGCGGACCAGTCCTTGATAATCCACTCCACCTCTTCTCTGGTGATGCAATATTGCATCTTCAACCATGCCTTTTTGGGATCCCTCACGGCTTGGATCCATAGGTGATGTCGGGATGCCTTGAACTTAGTTATCCCCTATGTTTCATGTGCGACATCCATAGGTATGCACCATACGTTTGATGTGCATTGCTGGATTTCTTCTAGCAGCATGAAAACACAACGTTGTTTGCCTGTTGTGTCTTGTTATCCTTCGCCTACTAGAGAGACTCATACATGGATGCGTAGCATTTTCCCACTCTATCTAAGAATGCAAAGAACTTGGGCTCCTTCCACCCTGCCAAAGATATTAATATTAGCATCCAAGAGCAATAGAATTCGATTCCATTGTCCTGCGCGTTATGATAGTCAAGTAGGAATTGGTTCAGCAGGTACAACGGCCAACTGAACTTCATCCTCTTCATGCACTGCGCTGCTACTGTTATCACTCTTGCTAGCGCTTCCTCTTTGCGACATTTTCTCAGCAACTTGCATGCCATTAGCTTATTGGAAAATCTTGTGGAATCATTATTGATTTCTTTGATGATGAGGCCTCTATTCCCCCTAGTCGTGTCGAACTGCGCCTTCACTTGTTCCACCAGTTCTTTCTCCCGGGCTTTGTTTTCCAGGAAGTCTTTTGGCGATGCACCAAATGTAGGTAATCCTGTTATTTTAGGAATTAACGCGACATCTATCTCCACTTGTCTATCCATCCAAATAATTCCTCCATGGACCCGGGAGACCAGTTGTTTGACGCACAACCCGACATTCTTACCGTGCCCAAAATGTGGTATGTCTAAGAGGTTCATTATATCTGAATTATATAGCCCTGTAATCCATTGCGCGAGCTCTAGTATTGGTCGTCCTAGGGGTCCAATCTCCCATGTGTTGATCAGATAGTTGTCCTCGACCAATTCAAGAAATTATGTTGTATCGAGCACATCGTGGTCCGCGTACCTCAACTTTGGTACCTTCCCCAACATGTCATCGACAGTGGGGACTACGTCTAGAAGGAATGGGAGGGTGATTTCCATACTGTCTGAGGTCTTTATTTTCTGCCCCGCAGTAGACGTTCCTGCCTCTACTACTTTTGTGCTCTCTTCTTCCCCTGCTAACTCTAGCCTGTCAGTTATGTTCTCGACCAGTACTTCGTCTTGTGCTTGGAACTGTCGTGGTCCCATTGTGTCATCTGGTCTCGTAGTCACTTCAGGGTTAGGGTTTGAACCCCCATTTTTGGTCCCTGAGCTCTACCCTATCTCTCCTTACTGCGTTGTAGGGACCTCTTCCTCGACCTACCTTGGGCTAATCGATTTTGGGTCCGAGGTGGTCACATCCTCGAGCTCAACTATATTCTTTGGTTGTTGTAGTTATTCCTTACACATTTGTCCATGTCGAGTGACCCATACAAACTGTGTTGGCAACCCAAACTTCAGTGGAGTCATCCTGTGTGACTAATGTAACCTTGGCTTGTTGCTTTGTCAATTTGAAACTAGGGCACGGGTTCTCTTTCTCACTCTGAGGTCAAAATTTGATAAGTGTGGAATAAATATACACTTATATGCATTTTATATACCGGTTAGTTTTAATTTTACCCTTTTGTGTGCATTTGTGCCAAGTTCAGTTTTTACTGTGCGTGGTCTCCTGATGTTTGTTGCGTTAGTTACTACGCGCAACTTTTCCCCATTCTTTTGTATTTTTTATTTATTTTTTAATTTTGTATTTCTTTTTCCCTTCTTTTTCTCCTTTTTGTTTCTTTTTTTCATTTTCTCTATCTTAACTTCTACTATAATACACTATGTACATGTTTTTTTACTGCGCTATAAGTTTTATGTTCTAGGAGGTCGAATGTCCCTGTACAGTTTCGATCGACTCCCATTGATCGGTCATTTCAGTTATGTACCTTCCAAGTCTTTTAATTGTATAGATCCCCCATCTGTGACAATCTTCACTTCATATGGCCCCATCCAATGCATTCTAAATTTACCAGGATGTTGAAGAAATTTGTTGTCATAAAGAAAGACTAGATCTCCCTCCTTGAAACTCTTCCTCTTGATATGTTTTTCATGTCAAGCTTTGTCCCTTGATTTATGTACTTCTTGATGAAATCCTGCTATAATCTTATCCTCCTCCATCTACATTAGTTTATTCAACCTCTCCTTCAATGCGCCTCTTTCTGTCATGTTGGTGATTGTTGCTATGCGCAGACTGGGTACTAGAAATTCTAATGGTACTACTACTTCCTGCCCATACACCAATATGAATGGTGTATGCCCTGTCATCTTTTTACATGTAGTCATGTATCCCCATAGTACTGTTGATATCTTCAAATCCCAATCATCCCTATTGACATTGCAGATCATTGTCAAAGCACTCTCCAAGATCTTATTGAAGGCTTCTACTGTTCCATTATCTTGCGGATGGTATGGTGTACTCTTATGATGATAGACTTCAAACTCCTCAGTCATAGCCTTGATAGTGTTGTTGATAAAGTGAGTACCTTGGTCACTCATCAAAATCCTTGGACATCCAAATCTAGTGATCACTTGCTCAAATAAGAAATGTGTTGTTGTCCTTGCACTACAATCTTTTACCAGAACTTCTTTTGTCCATTTTGTTAAGTATTTTTTCCAAGTAATGATATATCTCACTCCCGACCCTTTTGTTGGTGGATGGATTGGCCCCACAAAGTCTATTGCCCATTTTTCAAATACCTACAAAGTTACTTGTGGTCTTAGGATAATCTCATCTCTTCTATTAGGTTTACCAACTCTTTGACAGACATCACATATCTGGCAATAGTCTTTAGCATCCCTGTGAATTGTTGGTCACCATAGCCCTACGTGCAATACCTTATACACAGTATATTTTCTTGCATAATGTCCTCCAACTATTCCCTCATGAGCTTCTGCCAAAATCCTAGGCCCTTCATGTTCTAGTACACATCTTCTCAAAATGTTGTCTATGCCCATCTTGTATAAATGTCCTGCAATCGATTGATAGTTTGCGGCTCTGACTACCAGATTTTTCTTCCGCGTAGTGTTAAAATCTTGTGGCATAGTCCCTGTACTTAAGTATTCAATGATATTAGCAAAATATTCGTCAGCTACTTGGATTGAAAATAACTGCGCATCATGGAAGTTGTCTTCCAAGTTGGTAGGTTATTTTCCATTGGTTACCCTTGATAGGTGATCTGGTCCTGCATTCAGCTTCCCTGGTTTGACTATCACTTTAAAATCAAATTCTTGGAATAACAGTAGCCATCTACAAATCCTCCCCCCCAACACTGGCTTGTTGACTAGGTATTTGAGGGTTGAGTGATCTGTGAACATCTTAAAGTGCTTTCCCAGTAAATAATGTTTGAACTTCTGAGGTGCATAGACCATAACTAGGCCTTCTCTTTTTGTAGTATTGTAGTTCTGCTCTGATTCTGACATTTTTTTGCTAGCAAATGTTATAGGATGATCCAAATCCCTTTCTCTTGGTTGCACCAGAATTGCTCCAAGTGTTATGGCTGATGCATCTACATGCACATGGAATGTCTTTTCCCAATCTGGGAATACTAGAATATGTGTTGTGGCCATTTTTTTCTTTTAGGGTGTGCAAACCTTATTGACAATCCTCATTCCATTGGAATTTAGTATCCTTCTTTAACAGTTTCTCCATTAGCGCAGTGATCTATGCATACCCTTTTATAAATTTCCTGTAGTAGTCGGTATGTCCCAATGTTGCTCTAAACTGGCTCACTAATTTTGGTGGTGGTAAATTAACAATAACTGCAATCTTAGCAGGATCCACCAATAACCCTTGTTTATAGACTATATGTCCCAATAGTATTCTAAAAGGTGTCCAAAAAATGTACTTCTTGATATTCAATGATATTTGACACTACCTGCATCTTTCCAACATTATCCTTAATACTTCCACGTGATATTTTAATAGACTATATACAATACAATCATCTAAATATACTCCTTAAAAGCGTCTATTACTACCCTTGAAAATATAGTTGTTACATTCTTCAGTCCAAAAGGCATGACTGTGTACTGGTAGGATCCCCATTTTGTGGCAAAAGTGGTCTTGTACATGTCTTCTGGGGCTATCTTGATCTGATGGTATCCTGAGAATCCATCTGTAAATGAGTAGGCCTCCTAGCCTCCCACATTCTCTAATACCTCATATGTGAAAGGGGTGGGAAAAGGTTCATGTAGGAAAGCGTCATTTAGTTTCCTTATATCGACACAAATCCTTATCCCCGCTTGTTTATTTTATTTCACTACCATAGGGCTTATCCATTCAAATTCCTCCATTGGTTCTATGATTCCAGCTTCTAACATTCTATCAATATTTGCTTTCACTTTTTTCTTATATATTGGATTCATTCTATATGGTCTTTGTATGACAAATCTAGCCTCATGTTTGAGAGGTATCTTCATCTCTCCTAGCTCTCCTAATATGCCTTTCATCTCTGTAAACATTGTTGGGAACAGTTCAATGTATTTGTGCAATAACTTTGTTATTATTTCCATTGTTTGTTCATCCCAGTAGTCTCTAATGCTGGCCATTTTG
>JASDQU010885017.1:0-11102 GCA_032191745.1 Picea mariana
TGCATATGGTTTTGTACATATTGCAATTGAATTATGATGTACAGGAAATACTGACAATTTGTTGGCAGTATGCAAGATAAAGCCTTGCAGGAAAATGGTATGCAGTTTGATGCTTGTGGAAAACCACAAGGAAGGTTGCAATCCTAATATGGCAACAACCAAGAAGAATTATGAAATAGAATTTCATGTTTTGGGGAAAAGTTGAATTCCCTTTTTGAACCAAGTTTGAGTTCCTAAATGAATTCTTTTATGTTCTCTCATGATAACTGCATGTGTGTGATGCAGATGAGACAATATTGGCTAAGCTGAGAATGTTGGAAGAAGAACTACTGATAGAGACATTGAAGCCCTTTAATGGAGGACCTTGGTGAGAGGCTCTGGTAGTGGGTTGGCGCTCTCCTTGCGTGTGAAAGCCTTGGCAAGATGGATCGTTGACGGACTGTGTAGCAATGAAAGGATACCTGAGCCTGGAAGGGTGAGTTCAAAAAGGAAAAGGCAACTCAGAAATGCTTATGGCATGGTAGCTGCCATAAGGAGGGTGTGTCAAATGGTACAGTGAGTTGGATTCTTCTTGAAACAGCTCTATAGAGTAGAGCAAATGAATTCCAGCTGCAGTGTGAACACCAGAACTGGCGCTGGAAAGTAGAGCACCAGGTGGATAATAGGCTTCCAATAGCTAAAGCTTGGAGCTTTTTGAAGAACTTTTTTTTAATTATATATGTATAAACAAGTTGCAATGAGGACAGTGCAAAAATAAGGGGAGGGGATCGTAATATCCCCCAACAGAGCCCCAGTTATAATTATGAATTGTAAATGCTGTTCCAGAGTCTGTACTTAAGGCTTAGAAAGTATAGTGTCTAGGCATCCGAAAGTGAGTAAAGGATAAAAAGGGGGAGAAACCAACCTTCGGAAAAGAAAGCTAAGACCGATTTCTAAGTTGTCTTTGCCTAGCTTCCCAAAGTTCTTGGATGGCTATATCCCGTTCAATTGCAGCCCATGAACGTTCGAGTTCTACCCGGGTGGTGGTTGTTTTAAGTATAGTGTCGAAAAGGTTTAAAGCGATGCTGGTTTGATCAGACAATCCGAGTTCAATATTAGGTTGTCTTGTTACAGGAACAGTCATAGAGGAACAGGAAAAATTAAAGGAGAGTTCAAGGTTGTTGATGTTGTCTCAATTTGATCGTATAAAAGAGAACTTTTTAAATCCGATATCAAAGATAGAATGCAAACCAAAGGCCTTTTCCCGTAACTGAGTTATCTTTTAAATAAATTGTGTGTAAAATGTGAGAAAAACATTTAGCTGTCTATAATGCGAGGCTCCTATCAAGGGAGAATCTCACCCTGTAAACAGAAGAAGAAAAAGATAAGAAGAAATCTGACGAAGCATAAAATATGAAGATCTAAAAAGTTCACAGGTCTTGTCCCTACTGATAGTCGATACAGAGGAAAAACTGGGAACGATTAGACAACTAAAATTGATCACCACAGTAGTAGTTGTACTAAATCATAGCTAAACATTCATCAGACGCACAAATGCGAAATGGAAATTAAGACAAAATAACAGAGAAAAAACTTATAACTCAGTCTTCACGGAATCAGGAATCTTCGAATTGCTTTGTATTAATTTTTACAGGAAAAAGTTTCTATTACAATCGACCAAGAAAGGTCCATCCTTTTTTCTTTCTTCAAAGTGCATATTTATACAAATTTCTATACGCTAGAATCTCAATCGTTCCAGAAGTTTTCAGTTACAAAATAGGAGATTAAGCGTTTCAATTCTTTGTCTTTGTCCTCTTTCGCGCAGATGGAGCACCTTCCTTTCTTTGCTCTTCGGGTTCTAAAAAATAGAACAGGCAGCCATCTGTCGTTATTTGGTACTGGAAACCTGCCCCATTGCCTACCCAGTGCAAGTGACGCACCTCTCCATCAACTGAGCTATCAACCTGGAAAGCTCTACTTGGCTATTTGCCTCAAAAGTGTAACAATCTTTCGCTAATTGTGGCAACTTTCCTCCTACATGTCAGTCTTCGGAGATGATAGAACATCACTGTACACTTGGTCTTATTAGCCATTTATCCACTTGGACTATATCTGTCTAGGTTACCTGTGATATTTCAGCCTGCTCTCTTTCTTCGTTCTCCTTGATATTGAGCAGGTGCTTGGCTATATCGATCTGGCCCAGTGTCCCAGTGTTGTTTTCACTATCAAGACCCAACAAACTTTCATCTATCAAACTGAAAGTTTCTTCACAAGAGTTTCTTACCTCTTTAGCTCATTCTCTGCCTTCTGATATATCACGCTCCCATGCTTTCAGCAGGATGTTACCTCTGGTTTGCTCTAGGATGGAGAGCTTGGAACTACTGCCCATTCCCTTTTTCGTCATGGCTATGACAGCCTCTTGGAAAGCAACCCAAGCTGCCCCAACTTCTCTTTCTCTCAAAGAGATGTCTTCCAATACTCAATCAATGATTTGGCAGTGGTTTTGAATGGTTTCCACTTTAGCAAGTAAATCTTGCTGAGCTGCCGACACTCTTTTTCGGATTTCTATGGCTTGGGATTGGAATATCCCGATATCTATCACCTGGCTTTCGGCGAAGTTTAATTTGGCCTGTAACTGCCCTATCAATTCTCCTTGCCGGCTTATCTGTGATTGGCTGGTCTGGGCCACCTGTTGTGTTTGTTCGAGATCGGATTTAAGCCGCTCGATTTCCTTTTGATCTGCTGCTCTAGCTTGCTCTATACCTGTGTTCGCCTGATCTCTGGCAATTGTTTCTGCTGTAGCCAGCTTGTCCTCCAAAGTTTTGATCAAGTGGTTTTTCCCCTTCAACTGTTCTTTTAGGGACCCGACAGAATATTGGTTGGCTATAGCAAAAGCCACCAACGTCCCTGCTATCTAAGTTGCAAATTCCTCTTTTTTCATGGCTTTTCCATCGGCTAGGATTTTGAATCTCTTGATTACCGTGCCCGCTTCCCAATAAAGATCTTGCTTCACAACAGCCTTTCTCTTCTTATCGAAGAAAAATTCGTTCGGAGGCAATTCTTCCACAGTAATTGGGTGTTAGTTATTCGCCGAAAATCCATCCTGCGTCTGGGATTCNTTTGGGGTAACGATCGTGGCTGGCCTGCTTGAAGGATTTGGGATTTCGGGTCCCTGGTTTGCTTTTTCTTCTCCCGATTTTCCTCCTGGTCAGGTCCTGAATCCTTGGAACCCTTGGCATCTATTTGTTGTACATCTGCAGCCGGTGAGTTCTTACCCTGTAAGACTGGGGGAAGGCAGCTCCGCCGGTGTTCCTGAAATTTGAAGAAATCGGCCATCTCCTCGGGCGACAGGGCTTGTATCCGACTCAAGACCTCAGCATAGGATCTCGCGCCTCGGAAAATGTCATCATGAGGTGAATGCTCATGTTCATATCTTTTTAGGCCACAATTTGCCAGGTGATTGCCCACGACCTTGTGTGGGTCAAGCTTCTTAAACTCAATATTGACCAATCTAATATCCTCCAATGCTGCAGCCTCGGCTTTGGCATGTCCGAAATCTAATAAAGAATATGTGTTAAAATGAATGGGGAAGGGCGGCCATACCTTCTTTGAAAAACCTTTGAGCTCTTTGCTTATGCCACCGATCACGGTTTGCCTAGCGATTTCGCGACAAACCAGCCTATCTGGTATGAATAGTGGTAGTGCATATGGGGGAACAGAGGCGCCGAAAACCCTGATGTATGAAAACTACGCCTTTACGTACCAGTCGGCCACGCTACTCAAGTTGGTGGCGATGCTATCTGAAATCCTGGGCGGTGGGTTACCGAAGATGGAGACATGCATTGGTACCATTACCCAATTGAAAATTTCGTATATGAATTATGTGGCCCTATCCTCCCAAAGTTTTGAGTGGTAGACATGGATAGGCTCAGCCTCAGATGGAGTCCAGCTCCAGCTCAATAGAGGGAAAGGCATGAAACAAACAGCATCCATGGTGTAGGCGGACATAAAAAATGAAGCGGCCTTCCCATTCGCCTTCTGCGTCTGATGTTCGATAATACGATTGATTAGACTATCTGACAATAGTTTGACCCAGTCGAAGGAACAACCTTCAACGACTGTATGAATCAGAGGCACCCACGGGAGGAAAAAGTGTGCGGTGTCCTCCTTCCCATACAACCTACAGGTCATCATTGCTATATATCTTAACTGTGGCTCCAAGGAATAGATCGAATAAATTCCGTTACTATCTTCCCTGAATTTCGCAGGGTGCGAGACCCAATCCTTGATCAGATCAAACAAGTTTCTGTCGTATTGCTCGCATTCCTTCTGCTTGAAACCTTCCAGAAATTCTGCATTGTACGCAAAATTTGGTGTAGGTGACAGTTGATACATTGTCTGCAAATGTTCTGGTCAAAAAGTCCCAATTGTCACCTTCTGCTCGCTGATAATGGTCCTGGTCGGAATATCCACATGGTCTAGCGCCCATCTGATCATATCATAATAGGGAAGGAGCCGTGGCCTTGCCGCTATTTTATGCATCTCCGCTTGAACGATGATTTTGTATTTGGTGGCCAAGTCGTCCTTCTCATTATCGTTGGAATCATCTAAGCAGTCCACCAAATCGGACTGAAGAATGTCTGAGACGTATGACCAGGTTTTGACGGTATCAATACTTCGGGGTGAAGTATCGGAAACAGCATCTGAGCCTTGCCCTGGACTCTCAGCAATTGCCTTGGACGCTTTTCGTAGAGCCATGATAAGGGATTCTTTACTTAGTTTTCCTATAGTAAAAATGTGGATACGAACAGAAGTTAGCCTGATGCAAAAAAGCTTCTTTGCGCAAGATAGAAATGAAATTTGAAACAATGAGAGAAATAACTCTTTATCTTGACTATTTAAAACCCCAGTGTCCTTGTGAACAAAACGGTCAAATCGTTTTTAAAGAAAGATTTAGCAGTAAAAGCAATATCCTAACCTGTCACTTCGTCGTATTTCAAATAAATGCCACAAATTTTTTGACAGGTCGTGACACAAATCCGCGCAAACATTTAAAATTAACCCGTAGACGATGCGTGTTAAAGTTTGTATTAATGCATTAATTAATCTGGCTTAGCTCCTCTAATTAAGTTTGCTTTAATCTTTTAATCTTCTTTTTTCGGCGTTCGTCGTATCGAGAGATTTCACTCATACCCTTCGAGCCCTTAAAACCCGAGATCGCGATGATGCGATCTAGTCAAACCAAAACGTAATCCAAATTAACTGCTTAATTAATATCGCGACTTCGCGACTCGGGGCTACGAAGGTATAGTTTCTTGGAAGAGCGAATGTCGAGTCGCGAAACCCCGACAGTGTTTAACTACGGTTTAAAGCGACTCACCCCTGACACTAACCCGGGTAACTTTTGAAACTATCTCGCGACTTGGCCTATCGAAGTTATGACGGTAAGGTTTTTGGGGAGAGCGATCGCCGAGACGCGAAACCCCGACAGCACTTAACTAGGGTTTAAGGAACTTTACTCTCGGTGTTAACCTGGGTAAGCTTTCAAGGTCGTTTCGCGACTTCGCGCATCGGGGCTTGGAAACCGTGTGACTTGTAACTCCCGAAGCGCGATATCCCGAGGTATATAAAAGTAAAAATCTCGCTTAACGGTTAAAAGGCAGTGACTTAGGAGTATAACGGCCATCGCCACTTCGCATGTCGGGACTACTGAGGTTTTCAGTGGGTAAAGGTCACGAATTAAAAGACAGCTTAAAAGCCAACCTTTGATTTTAAGAATCACATTTAAACCAGTTAAAAAAGGCGGCTCCAACAGTAAACATGTTTGTTAGGCTAGTGAGCCGAGTTATAATAAGCTAGGAGGCTTATGTGATGATTAGGCCAGAGAGCCTAGGATACTAAGGCCAGGAGTCTGATTTCTGTATATATAATTATGCGGATCATTAATAAAAATCATACATCGTTGCGTGTAGACCGACCACGAAGAAAGAGTGATGGGGGACTAAGGTCCACTAGGTAGGGAAAGGGATGGCATTGAGAGGCTAGGAAGAGGGGCTAAGTTAGAGGGCTTAAACCAAGGGAATATTATAATATATTCCTGAAAAATGAAAATACTAAAGTGGGGAAAATAAACCCAGTTATCCTAAGTTCCTGGAAAGGGAACGAGTGCTAAATGGAGTGCATGCAGCTCTAGGAAGACAGGTGTCGACCTGGGTGCATGAAGTTAAAGCCGGAAAGTCGGCATTGGGGGGGGGGCTCGCTTCCCATTCTCCCATCCTTCGCCTAACTCGTTTGGCCTCCATAGTCAACCTCTGCATCTTTCACGTACCTCTGAAACCAGTAACCCATGAAGCTGACCTGTGTTTTCCTATGAAGCACAGCGTATTTGTGCTTGCCAAAGCCGTGTCGTGCCTTATCGAATTGTGGTTGTTGCTATCCCCTTAGCTATATTGAGGCTTGCTATTGTCCTCACTTGCTGGAATTGAGTTGAAATTGGTTGAAGAAGCGGGTTGTCAGGCCCGTGGTTGAAGAGGCAGGTTGTCAGGCTTGTGAGCAGCTCTCTCCAGGTGAAAGAGCTTGTTGGGAAGTGATTTTTTCCTAGAGAGAGTCCAGCACCAGCTACGGAGCTCTAAGAATTCCTGATCTTACCTGTTGTCGAGACCCTGAAAGGGAAGTGGAGCAGCCGATGGACTGTGGAACAGTGAAGGTGCATATTCCCGAGGTGGAACATGCATGTGGGGATTCGGGAATGAGAGTCCATGAGTAGTGGGCGTAAGTAGGCTCTTGAAGAGAATCCTTCCAGTTGCTCTATGCAGTTTTTTGTAACCTCAGCCTAGTCTAGGAATCCTTTGCCCTGGGTGGAGCTTAGTCCCAACTCGGGAGTGACCCACTACTGAGCGTGATGAGCAGCATGGTCTAAGGCTGGGAGGTTTGTGGAAGGTCTGCACGCAGTTGGTGGTCTTCTATTAAAAGATAAGTACCACTTTTATGTTCATTTACATGTGTATTTGTACATGTGTTATAATTGATGAGTAATGCCTGTATATGTTGTATGTGTAGGCTTACTATTATTTCCACATTAATCTGTGTATTAGTAGAATATGTTGAATGTTTATGTTTATATATATGCACATAATAATTGTCATTTCTATGAGGTAGCATGTCCTGGCCTAGGTGACCTGGATGTGTATGATGTTTACGCAAGAATCTTTGTGTGGGCCCAGCAGGTTATGGATGGGTATGCTACAAATTGGTATCAAATTGGTATCAGAGCTAAGTGAAGTGTCCGAGTGGTGGCATTCCCTGGCCTGTTGGTGGTTGGGGATGTTACATTTGTAATACTTTTTGTGCCATATTAATATAAAGATAGCTAGCTTACCAAAAAAAAAAATCCCAAAAAAAAATCAAAGAAAAAGCACCTAAAAGCCAATTAAAACATACCAAGGAGGCACCCACAACCAATAAAGCGAGGACAAAATAATTAGGTCTATACCAAATTTGTTAGACTTGGACTCACCAAAGACTTGGCCGGTTTGTTAAACTTGGACTCACCAAAGACTTGGCCGACATAGGGCTCAACAAAAATCAACGACTCAACAAAACTCAATTCAAGACTTAGCGAAACTCGACAAATATAAAAAAACTCAATATAGTAAATTTTGTTTGAGCTAAGTCTGGCGAGTTTGACCCAAGTCTAAGATGAGTCTTGCAAGTTTAGTCTCTGGTGAGACTAGGCAAGTCCCAAGTCTACTAGGCAAGTTTGAGTCGTGTACTTGTTTCAAACATGACTCAACCAAACTCGATGAGTCAAACAACATTGGTCTATACAAATGCAAATTGTATCCTAGTATTTACAACTAAGACACCTCAGGTTGCAATCAAGGCATCGTGACATCCTATAGCCATTTTAAATGTTGCAAACATCACTTGGGAAATTTGAACCGAACCTTAATGAGATTGGATTATACTTGGGAGATAACACCCATTAAGAAAATTAGAAGAGCCAAGGAAGTCGAGTCGAGTGAGTCTAGCTCAGTCTAGCGAGTCTAGGCAAGTCCCAAGTCTACTCAGCAACTCTAAGTTGAGTACTCATTTCAGATATGACTTGGCCAGACTCTACAAGTCAAAGAACACTAGTTTATACAAAATGCAACTAATATCCTAGTATTTACAACTAAGGCACCTCAGGTTGCAATAAAGGCATCATGACATCCTATAGCCATTTGTAATGTTGCAAACATCACCTAGGAGATTGGAACCAAACCTTAATGAAGTTGGACTACATATAGGAGATAACATCCATTAAGAAAAATAGAATAACCAAAGAAATAGGCAGTCAAATTTATCACATCAACCATAGCCTACATCGTTAAAGTGGAGAAGAAATATAACTCAAAAGAACCAAGAAAAAGGAAAATTGAGGAAAAAATAAGTGAGTGTAGAATGAACTGCCTAAAAAACTAGTAACATTCAAGAAGAACTCTAATAGAATATTGGAGGTTGGTGCAATGTCCTTGTAAACAAAATGGACACTACACTATTCCAAGGACTTATAATAAGATAAGATAATTTTATTGATGTTCGACTAATGCCCACAAAAGTAGGTCAAAGGGACTACTGAGTACAACGATGTCGTTATAAAGCAAGAGTACCAAAGGGTCTCCCATAAAAGGCAAGATGCAGAAAGTAAAGTAAAGTAAGGTAGACTTGAGAGTGAGGTCTTGTTAACCCCTAGATTTTCACCCTTGAAAATCTTGAGGGTTAAGAGCCAACATGCAACATTTCAATTGGCATATTGAGATTTTCCCAGAGTTCAGCACTTATGTTGAGCAGGAGGTCGGTTCCCACATGAGGTAGGTACATGATCGGTACATGGTTGCTTGGTTCAGAGTCAGAGATGACTTAGTTTCCATGCACTTTGAGAGAGATGCAGGTGTTGCTAATTTTTAGGAGACACAGTTTGAGTGGGTTTCTTGACAGTTTGGGGTTGTTCTGAGCATACAGTATGAGTCCTCGCTGGATTCTAGGCCCAATGACACTTTTTCGAATGACATGCAAGAATTTTCTATTTTTAGCAGGTTTTGCTCTAGGCCCCAAATTTTGATTCGGAGAGCGCAGTATTGATCATTGAGACATCTAGAGTCTTTTGGACCTTTTTCAGGATGATGTGGCCCAGATTACTATTTTTAGCAGGTTGAGCACCAGGGCTCGCATGTCAGTGATGATTGCATCTTCAGATCCCTTGTGGAAGAACGATATCAATGAGTATAAAGTCAAGGGCATTCGGACGACTTTCTATTTTTAGCAAGTCCAACACCGAGGCTCACATGTGGATTATGATTGTGGATTTGGATTCCTTGCGGAAAATCGAATTCAATGGACGGTTTTCTATTTTTAGCAGTGTCTATTTTTAGCAGTAGACACATGATGGTGCTCTCCCAGTCATGCCAAGCATTTGTGGAAAGTTTGGGTCAGTTTCGACGAGTTCCAATTTTTTGGGACCGGATGGTTATTTTTAGAAGTTTCTATATTTAGCAGGTCCAGTCATCGTCCTTGTAGTGCCAAGTGGCACCCTCAAAGGTCGACATGTGGCAGTTCTCAAGACTGATGTGGCATCCACCTAAGCTAGGGTGCATATTCCCAAATTAGGGGGTCGCATGAGTTCACTTGTGTCATCTCCCTCATGCTTGAGTCAACTAAAACTTCACTCATGTGTCTGAAACTTCACTCGTGTGTTGGCAGCTAATTGTAGCCTTCACCTACCTCTTTACTCAAGTTGACTTAGGCGCTTTTCTCACTCTCACTTCCACTCATCCTCTCTTCCTCAATGCGCCTTCTCCTCTCTCATGCATGTGGACACATGGCTAGTTAATCTACAGCATGTCTCAGTTACTTGGACATGCAGTTATGTTTAGACTCTCTCATCCATCCATGCGCCTCGCCTACCCTCTCTCACTTAACTCGCCATCCACTCCTTCATGCATTCCTAAACAAGTATGGCACATTCACTCACTCCTCTCCATGCATTCAAACTCACACTCACACTCACTTATCTCACTATTCCTCTCCCACATCCACTCAAACTCTATTATTATCCTCCTCATGCGTCCTCTCTAAATCCTTAGGGTTTGCGCCCTCACTAGCTATATATTGGATGCTTGTCATTGGTTATTTTGTCGGTTCTTGCAGTAGTAGCATAGTGCCTCTCTCATTCTCTTCTCTCTTCCTCTAGTCTAGTGGCTCCTTTGAGCAAAGTAGTCATTGTATCGGTTGTAGGTTTGCTAAGTGTGGTGTAATCAGCTCTCTTGTAAGCGGATCAATAAAGAAGTGTGTGTTTGTCATTCAAACCTATTTTCTTGGCGGTATTATGGTAATTTTGTAATCTGATGGTTAATTTTGATCGTTTTGAATAGTTTTCATCTGCTTTCAAGTCTATTATCACTGTGCTAACCCTACAGGTTCCCTCCAAGCGTAGAAGATTGTTTTTTTCTCATCGTTTTGGACTGCTTTTACACATCCAAGACAAACAGCTTGCTGTTTTGTAGGTTGTATACGCAGAAATCAGACCTAAAGACAGCAGAAAGGTGCTTCATTGTGCCTAGGTACTCCCCCCAGCGACTAGCAAGACTAGCCCAAATGGAGAGGGGTTTGGTCAGTGACAATTTGGGGCCATTACTCCTTTAATTAGCTAGGTTTTCATCATTGTCCTAACACAATTATCAGCTCAATTGGAGGGTGGAAATTTTTGCTAACAGGTCTGAGCTAGGTAATGAACAACCCTCGACCCCAAGCCCGGAAACTCGCTCTGAAGTGGAGATGTACAAGAGGAAGACCCTTTGGGGCACAAATAGTTTGGGGCACCTACACACCCAATTTCGGAATGCACCTACAAATCCTAAAATATGGGGGAAGACATCTCCATGAAAATAATACTCAAAAGAGTAAAATGTTTGATTAATAATAAGATTGGTGCTTACAGGTGGGGGGGAAGGGGCTTTATATAGCAATAATGCTACAGAGACCCTAACAAAGGCCTAACTTGTCGCCCAAGTTACCTTTATGAGTTAATTAGACTATTGTTTAGCTAAATAATACTAAAACCGCTAATTATGTATCTGAGACCT
>JASDQU010885018.1:4974-18527 GCA_032191745.1 Picea mariana
CCCCTCCCTCATTACAATGATCCTCCTCACATTTATACATATGGATTTCAAAATAAAGAAGGACAATGGTTACAACAAAATGAGGCCAAATCCAAAATACATGGATCTACAACCATAACAAACTTTATAAGGAAATGGAGGTTAACTAATGGTTTTTGTATATGTTTGAATATTATGGAATCCAAAAACATAATATTTGACAAAACCACATTCCCAAATTTATCCATAAGAGGCGTAACTGCAGGAACTCAGGCGCTATAGAATTTCTTGGAAAATGCACCTTGAAGATCTGCCCTTATCTCTCAAACCATTTTGAATTTTGGAAATCGACCCACTATGAAACCAATTTGGTCTGTTTTTCACAAACCTATGTCTTGGATTTTCGAGATATATCTTCATCGGCCCATAATCACATTGGAAGTTGGTTGTCTGAAACGTTTTGCTAATTTTGATCATAACTTGGACCAAGTGCTTGGAGAATCACACGTGCGACCTAGGCATGATATGATGGGTTCATAACTATCTATAAGAATCCAACTATGATATCTATGTGCCCATTCTCCATTGGACATTTGGAAGTATGAGGAACAATGTATTAGAAAAATAGGTGTGCTCATTTCTCCATAGACAATATAGAAATATTGTCACCCAACCATAGGCACAAAGCCACCCCTGAGCACCTTAAACTTAATAGAAAGAATAATTATGGAAGCAATCCAGTAGCCAACCAAGGTAGTGAACCTTTCTCCAGGGCTAGCGTACCAAATAAGAATAACCAAAGGCCAAGCAGAAATTCCAAACCATAAACAAGAGAAATTCCAAGCCAAAACCGAAATGTCAGTTGCAGCAGTTGTAGTTGCAGCTACATTTCCTCTGCAAACTTGAGCACTACTAGTCTTATTCAGTTGTGAGAGTGTGTATGAAAAATGATCTCTAGCGCCCTCTATTTATACTTCTCTATCTCACTCGACTAGACCAACTTCTCTTTCTGGAGGATAATAACTCAATATTAAATATTCTCTTGAGCTTATTTTTCTCCTAGGGTTATTATACAACGTTTTATGGTTTCTCTTGTTTCTCGGAATATTCTAGTCTTGTCAAAGGTTACATGTGGAGGTTAATAACTCCTATAGCTACCATAATATTAACACTCCCTCCTAGCTAGGGAGGTATTAAAGGTATTGGTATAGAGCACAAGTAGACCATTCAAATGGGAGCATCATCATAGCTACACAGGCTATCTCATGCTCAAATCATGAGTACCATCATCACTTATCCAACTATATAGTCTCCATGGAAATCAGAACAATGCCATCCAATAGAACACAATTGTGTCTATACATAGTAGTATACAACTACTATATGGTGGTACACAACCACTTCTAGTAGAAAATGACTATTAACGAGTGACACATAGTCGCAACCAGTGGAACACATCCACCACAGTAGCATACAGCTACTATCCAGAGACATACAGTCTCTACCATAATCATATCATCTGATATCAACCTGCATAACAATATTATGATACAAACTTAGTCATTTGGGCCATTATTCCACTCACATCTATGAGATATGGAAGACCATCTTCCCTCATAAAGGAAAACATCAACCACGGGTTATCTTGTCTATTCTTCCCAAGCATAAAAGAATAATTGTCCTTGATTTATGAGCCTGGACCATTCACCTAGTTGGGCCATTCCTCCGACACTAATCACAATGAAACCTGGAAAGAATGAGTCTGCCCTAGGGAATGCATGCCCCTGATTGTTGAACTTGGACCATTCACCTAACTGGGCCATTCCTCTAGAACTAATCATAGTGCAACCTCGAGAGAATTATTCTTCCCTAGGGAATGACTATCTGGATCGTTTCCTATGGAAATGATTGTCCTGCACCAACCTCCAAAATGGACCATTCTTTGAAACTACTCACAACTGTGAACTTCGAAAGAATGGTTTTCTGATGAGGCGGGCCATTATACTTGACCACTACTCAAAGTGACTTCCAAAAAGAATGATTGTCTTAGACCATTCCCCCACACTAGCCACAAGGGGAATCAATGTCTATGGTACATCATCAATCTATCAGACCATTTTCATTATGAAAATGATTGTCCGATATGGACCATTTTCTGACATGGAAAATACATATCCATCAGAAATCTTGAACCATTTTCTGAACTGGAAAGAAACTGCCCATCTTGGACCATTTTCTGAAATGGAAAATGACTATCCATAAATCAATAACATATCAATGCTCCCTCCCAACCTGAGAGTAATAACTTCCTTTTCCAATAAGGAATTCATCTCCATGATCCCTAGTTTGTCTCTTAAGTACGCAAAATTTTCATCTTGGACAGAGGCTTTACCAAAATATTTGTTATATGCTCATCTGTGGAGATATACTAGAGAACAACTTCTCTCTTATGGACTTTATCATAGAGAATATAATGCTTGATCTCAATGTACTTCAGCATGTCATGGAACATTGGTTTCTATGAAAGCTTCCCATAGCTCTTTACAATATATCATGGTCGAATTCAACACATGATCAGACGGTCCATAAACCAACTTACGGGGCCACATTGCTTATATACAAGCATCACAAGCTGAAATATACTCTGCTTCTGTAGTGTTGAGTGCAACATACTTTTGTTTCCTTCTATCCCATGACGTTGTGAAAAATCTCAAACTAAAACATATCCAAGTAGCACTTCTTTTTTTATCTGCACTCTGTGTTCAATCTGAATTGATAAATACATGCATTTGTATGGCATAGTTTAAATGTCCCACAAAAAAATATACGGTTGATTATTAAATACATTAACGATCCAATCAATTTTCAATACAGAGACGGGTCTATTGGATTAGAGTCTCTTCAAATTCTTTATATCTGAGCATTTTCCATAGATTTGCAATCCATCATCTTGGTATTATGATTAATTATTCTGATACACTTTCTCTATAATAGGAATTTTTCTCAACGCTTATGTTGTATATGAGATACTTTGCATCAAGTTGCTTGAATCCATACAAGGTCTTCTTCCATTTTCATACATGGGTCTCTTTCTGGTATAAGCTTCTTTCTCAATTTTCTTTATTGGGAAGACCAATCTTTTACTTGTAAATTTCAATCCATGGACACTGCAAGAGGTATATCTGGTTTACTGGAAAAAGTTGTCGTCATAGTCTTCTTCATCCTTCTGGAAGAACCTCTAGTTCTTAATTTCACAATGCTTCCATTCATAATACTTTTTCACATTTTCTTACATACATTGTTCTTCATCACAACATCCATTTCTTCTACTTGATTGCTTCTAGTGGGTTCAAACCAAGTTGGTAGTCTTATGATTCTCAGTATAATAACTAGTTGTTTTGTCTTTTCTTTCCTTCTTCGAATATTCATGTTCTTCCTCATGTTCCTCGTTATCTTTGGGGTCCATGGATTCTTCTATAGATTCCATGCCCTTCCTTCATGAGGATTCCAACTTCTTCCTTTCATCATAGGAACATGGATTTAGATGGACAACCAATGATACTTAAGGTTTCGAAGAACACTTCTTCTAGAGTCAAACTGAATATGTGTTTCTTATCATGGTTGTTACTTTCAATGGGGAACATGGATAAATACTTTATAATCTTCATGGATTATTCAATGGATCATATCATTTAGAATTATCTCCCTCCTAATCTAGGCTTCATTCCTTAATGCATTCTCTTCTTTTGGAATTCTGTAATCAACTCCCTCCATATAAGAGATCCCATGCTTTCGTCTACATCATTATTGTTTTCTACAAAGTGTCACAAGTTTTATTCTAGTTTCCTCTTTATTAATGACTTCTTTCTGGTCTCTTCATGTTTGATTCTTATTATGGCCCATCTGGCAATTATTACTTGTATAATGGCTTCCACAGGAATTGTCACCAAATATTTTCAACGTACTTCATCTTGACTAGAAGAAGAAGTATGTTTTATCCTGCTTGGATTTCTTTGAGGGTTCCCTTTCTTCGACAACTGTTGCTTTGTCTGTTTCCTTCCTTTTCTTTACCTCGGGACAGTGGTTCTTGTAGTGACTATATTTTCGACAGTTGAAGCATTGTGTTTTTGACATATCATTTTCTTGATTTGGTTTCTTCCTTTAAGCCAAACTTCCTCTTATTCCTAAAATTATTGAATTTTCTTGTGAAGGATTGATCATCATATTCCTTTTGAAATTTCATTTTTGCGCTAATCCTTGATTCTTCTTGTGCACAGTAGGTCCAAAGTTCTTCAAATGTGGAATAATCCTTTCTTGTGTTCATGCTTATCGTAAATGAATCCCATGTCTTGGGAAGGCTATTGAGTACTATATTTACTACTTCATTTTCTGAAATGATTTATTCAATAGCTTGTATTTGATCTCTTAACTGAGAGATTCTTACAAAGTATGATCTTATGTTGTCATCATCATTCATTTTCATGTCATGGAGCTCATTCTTCAAAATCATTACTTTTCCAATGTTTTTAACTGAGAAGAGGTTAGTTAGGGCATCGTACATCTTCTTAGATGAGTGGAGATGAGAGATGTGGGGTATCAAGTGGTCTTTTAAAGATTCCACTTTGATACTCATAGCATTCATGCCATTGTTCTTGAACTTATCCATAACTGCAACGTTATGAGGTTCCTTCTCTTTTCCTATTTCAAACTGTGGTTCCATGATCTTTCCTTTCACGATATCCAACACTTTATTCTTGGAAAGGATGAGGTCAATCCTTGTCTTCCATGATCTGAAGTTAGAATCCCCTTCTAACTTGTTTTTTGACTTCATAGAGCAATTCATGACTTCTTTGACTTGGTCAACCTTTGAATTTGACCAAAAACTCAAACATGATTCCTTGTCTTGTTGAGAGTGACAAGAGGTGAACTAGGCTAGGCTATAGGCTATCTAAGAATTAGGTCAAGCTCTTCACTTAAGGTGCCTTAAAAAGAGGGTTAGGGTTTTGTTGTTGCAGCAAAACTTTGACTGCAACTGTAACTGAGAAAGTCCTCCCAATATATCTTCCAACGGTTAGACCATCCAAAGATAGTGTGGTCCCATAACCTGTTAGAAAAATAGGTGTGCTCATTTCTCCATAGAAAATGTAGAAATATTGTCACCCAACCATAGGCACAAAGCCACCCCTAAGCACCTTAACCTTGACAGACAGAATAATTCTAGAAGCAATCCAGTATCCAACCAAGGTAGTGCACCTTTCTCCAAAGCTAGAACACCAACAAATAATAACCAAAGGCCAAGCAGAAAGTCCAAACCATAACCAAGATAAATTCTAAGCCAAAACCGAAATGCGAGTTGTAGAAGTTGTAGCTGTAGCTGCAGTTTCTCTCCAAACTTGCACACTACTGGTCTTATACAGTTGTGAGAGTGTGTATGATAAATGAGCTCTAGCACCTTCTATATATACTACTTTGTCTCACTTGACTAGGCCGACTTCTCTTTCTAGAGTAATAACTCAATATTAAATACTATCTTGAGTTGACTTGTCTCCTAGGGTTATTATCCAATGTTTTAGGGTTTCTCTTGATTCCTGAAATATTCTAGTCTTGTCAAAGGTTACACGTGGAGGTTAATACCTCTCACAGCTACCATAATATCAACACAATGACGATGTTGCATGAACTATGCTACAGGAAACCTAGAATGCATTGTTGCAGGGTCGCATTACTGAACTCATAAAACCATCATTAGAAAACCAACTTATAATTCCTCATTAATTCACTAGAAATGAAGGAAATACATGATAATTAACTACTTGAGTATATGGGGGTGTACCATGGTTCTTTTTTGAATATTTATGGTAGGAATGATGATAAATGAGTAAAGGATGAGGTAAAATGATCAAAATGAATGATTTGAATGGCGGAAAAAGATGACATATTGGTGACCCAACAATAGTATATCATATGATCTGAAAGGTAGGATATTTAGGGTTGCTTGAGTATGCAGTCCACTCATTTCAAATGGGAAGTCTTCTATCATTTTTTCCACTTTTCCCTTTGTACATGTGGCTAATGGGACCAACCATGCCATTGCATGTTTATTCCTCTATAAGGCACATGCTTCAACAACTTGGGGTGAAACATAACTAAGGCTAGATCTAAGATCAATCAAAATAGAAATGTGTTGTTTGGCGATTATACCTTCTTGCTCCATTATTAAATCCTGGTGGTCTTATTATCGATTCTCCACAACTTCTTATATCTTGGGAATACTTTTTTCCACGTCATTGATAGTACTATCTTCATGCACATGGTAAATTATTTTATTTCTTTATTTCCCATGAGGACAATCCCTCAACTAGTGTGGTTCTCTACTCTTTCTCTTGCCATCTCCCCTAGCTTATTTCCACTCTAATATGGAAACTTTTTATGATGTGTGCTCCTGCTCCATTGACCGAATTGAGCTTCTTTCTTCGGATTCTTATATGGGAAAGGTTTAAATATTGTTTTTGTAGGAAACTCCCCCTACGGACAGGTGAATATCCTCTTGGATTCTAGACCCCTATACCAAGACAGAAAACATACAAATGGACACTAACATCCCTGTGAATTCAATTACCTAATCAAAAAGAGAAAGAGAAGGAAGAAAATGTGATGCACCTTATTATGTAGTTTGTCCTCGCTACCTCCGATATGAGATTGATCTCCAAACTCTTCATCACCACTCAATATAATCTACAATTCAATGGAAAGAAAAAGACAAAGAACCTCTACTCTACTCTACAATATTAGACTAATCAAATTCATTTATCAAGATTGACAATCATGTGCAAAAATACACAATCTTGAAGGGAATATGCCAAGTAATATTAACGAGAAATTTAAAGAGATACTTACAAACTGTAGATGAAGTTGCAACAGCCTCCCCAAGTCCTCATCGTCCAACCCTTGCACAATGCTCCCAAGATCATAACCGAAATATTTCTCCCAAGATCATAAGTTTGATACCTCAAATCTCTTTCATCTCCCTTCTCCATGGAAATCCCTCATGATATAGGATTTGGAGGCTTAACCACCATGGAGAGGATCATTCATCAGATCCACTAAAATGGGATCTCTAAGATATTTAGGGAGAAAATATCTCTTAAGGATTTTAGGGAGGAAATATTTCTCAAGGATTTTAAAGAGGAAATATTCCAACCATCCATGAGATCCTCAACCTCCCCTAAAAATTAGGAAACCAAATGTGAGGTGGATTCTCACACTAAATTAATTTCCTTTTCATGAATATTAGTCATAATTCATGTGCACATAGTATTTGTACCTTCATATAATATATTTCTCCTCCACATTGACTAGAGATTGTGACATATGTTATTTCATGGTGTCAAGGTGTATGCGACACTTAGCAAGATACATATGACACCTTTACGACACTTGTGACACTTAGGGCGAGGTACCTAGGTGTGAAAATTTGATGTGCAACACCTTTCTTTTGGGATCCACTCTTATCCCTTCTCTTCCACTCCTTAGAAGGATCATGCTTATGTTTAGACTCGTCATAGAAACACTTGGCCTTCCTTATAGTGTCCTCCAATGTCTTGGGCTTGTCAAACTCAATTATGTCTCGGTAGGACTATGGAAATCCACTAAGAAAATGTTTTATTATTTCTTTCTCATGCTTGAGGTAAGGGACATACCTCAACAGTTCCAAAAATATCTTATCATATGCATCCATGGTAAATTGTCCCAACTTATGCTCATGGAATTCCTTGACTTGATCATCATAATACTTCTCTAATATGTATGCATTTTTGAAGTATCTCTCAAACTACTTCTAGGTCATCTTTATTTCCTTCGGTCCTTTGACTTCCTTGGGGTATTCCCACCAGATGTAAGCTCCTCCATTCATATTGAATATGGCAGTATTCGATTTTGTATTATCTGAGTAATTATGTACCTGAAAATACTTGTTCAAACCCAGCAACCAAGGCTCAGCTTCTTCACCCTTATTAATTTCTCCATCAAAGGTAAGTGGCTTAGCCTTCTTATATTCCTCAATCAAGGAACTATGTGAGTGTCTCTTCATTTTCCTCTTAGGTTCACTTGATCTAGTGTCTCTGTTGGACAACTCCTCGGAATAAATTTTCCTGTTGGATGACTCTGTGGAAATGTTCCCACCAAATTTAGTTTTCTTGGCATTACGTTTCCTCTTCTTGGAAGAACTCTTTCCTATATCGCTATGGGAAAATATATGTTTTTGAGCATATGAAGGGGTTCTCAACCTCTCTGATTGTTGCAACTCTGCATTACTAAGGCCTTGTTGCAGATGCTTCTGAATATCAAATAATCTCTGCAATAGAACTGCATTTATCTCTACCTATTCAACCTTCAAAATTTAGCTCTGCATTTAGCCTCTCATTGTCTTCCTTCAAAATTCTGATAGTAACCACCAAATTTACAGGGGTTTATCTATCCCTCTGACCATCATATTTATCATCTTTGAAGTGCGATGTATCATCCATGCTACACTGCACCATTCACTTCCACTGGCCTATGTGTTGAAATAGAAAAACATTGTTAGCCATTACGTAAATCAACATCATAGCATGCATTATGGGCAAATAAAAAGAGTTCTTAAATAATATTAAGTGGTCTTGGTGACCCATACAAACCTAGAGTTTGAAATCTTCTTTTATACCACTATGTAACATACCTGGCCCCCTAATCAACACTTAGGATGGTGGGATGTTCAGATTTCCTTTCTTCTTCTCAAGACATGTTATCAGGTTTCATTAGTTGTTAAGTGAAGACTTCTCTTATAAAAAATTATTTTGTATTAACTCTTACTAAACCTCAGAGATTCTCCTTCCCAGAGTTTACCAAGGTGACTAGGCATCTAGTGTTGTAAATCAGATGGTTAGGATATTTCCTTACCAGCAAACTAATGATTTGTATCATTTTGAACTCATTCTTGTTGGAACACTCCAACTCTAGGGTTGGAATCGTATCTGACGAATTCAGTCCAATGAATCACCCTAAGGGATCCAAAGGTCCTCGATCTTGGGTTTCAAAGACTACGATTTCATCGGCACCTCGACTAACTTGATGGTTACTTCCACTTGAACACCCACTTTACCCGTTGGAAAAGGGAACCCTCAAATCTACAGCTGAGATTTAAATATCACCCTCACATAATCAACAATCCTTCTCCATTCTCATAGTCCTTTCCCATCGAAGCATATCCACTTTGGTTCCTTGGACTTCTCTGATCGGTTCAATCTGATCACAGACACTCCGAAAAATCTAAAGTTCCACGTTCATCTCATATGATCGATACCTTGCACTTCATGGTTTAAAATTGTTTACCAAATAAGGTTATTGAAACCTCCTCCTTGGATTGGTTCCCACAACATCCAATGGTTTGGATCCCACTGAGAATTTACCGCTAGATAAACGGATCTCGGACTCCTAGTCCTTGGACTTCCTTGCAACCTTTTGTCCAGGCCTCTGACAGTCTTCACTTTGAAGGACCCATGACTGATATCGACGGCCCATAAATTGTTGATTCACCCTACAATAGATCAAGGGTTGGCTTTGTCTTGGAACTATCTCCATAAAAGTCCCAGTACAACCTTGTACTAGTCCATTTTAATGATTGTTTCCTCTGATCAATGGTTAGAATCTTCCCACTAAGTCGATCTGAAAATTGTGAATCCTTCTAGTCTAAAATGTGGGTCATCTTCATGGGATCGGTCCGATTTGGAACTTAAACAACTCCCACTAGTATTTTCCAAGGTTCTACCATACCTTCAATAGTTTGGGGATCCAAGTTTAAAATTGACTAAGGCGTTCTATTTAGGAACTTGGATGAAGAAATTGCATGTCCTACAAACTTTCCACTTAAGACAAGTGATTATTTCAGGTCTTAAGATATATCAACCTACATAGAGCTTCCAAAACACTAGGGCACTCTTTTCACTATCCAAATGAAGGTTTTGTCCATATTTTATAAACCTTCCTCTTAAGAATAAGGGTTTCTACAACATTAGGACTCTTGGGGTCTACATTGAATCCCTTCCCAATCAATAAGAAATATCCTCTGTCAAATTTGGGGTAATTTTTTTATTCATATCTTGTAAGCTTTCCATGCAAAGTCTTGCAACTCCATCAAGGATATACCCTACCTTCAAACAAATCTCAAGGGTTCATAGTTCTAACAGGTTAGCCAATGGAAACAACATAATCATTCCATTTTACTCAGGAAGTCAATCATTCCTTACATACATTCATATTCCCTATTTAACCATGAAATAACAGATTTGGATTAAATGCAATGAGTTAAAAATACTTATGTGTTTAGTGGATCTAAACATCCAACTAACTGAGAGAGGATGCCTTTCCTCCCAGCCTTAGGCTATGTTGCAGAGTACCTTTATACAGCATGAAACCCCTATTCCAAGCCATGATATCACAAGGGGAAATATTCAGTTGGTTCTCCAGACTTATGTGATACAAAAAGGTTACTCTTCTTCCTCCACTGACAATAGAAGAACTTTCCCTCTTTCCATTGAGATAAATACTTCCACAGGTTTATCAGGTACCCTTCCCACTAGATTTGATCTGCACAAAGAGTCCCTTCTCTTCTATATATTCCCTCAGTGATCTCCCTTACCAATGTCAGCTTCTTTCCAATAGGTACCAAGTTGTAGTCCTATGTTTCTCCAGTCTTGACCTGGGTCTTCTTTGTTTCAGGGTGATCAACAATCCTTTGTACAAGATTTCTATTTTCTTCAAGAATAAATTTCCAATCTCTTATTTTTCTCAGATTTGTGCAATCAAACACCTATGTTCATCGCACTATATATCTGTGAGTCTTCTTCTCACCTTATCTTCCTCTGAGTTGTCTCTTGGTTCGATTCAATTCACATTTTTTTCCAATCATTATTGTTGTATTATTTTCTTCTACATATCTATGTGTCTTTGCTCGTTCATACCACTCTCTCTTTTTGTTTGTATGTCATGGTGATGTTTTTCCACCTGTGGCCTCTTCTTCCACCCAATCCTTGGGATTTTCATGACTTATGTTAGACATGACCTCCAGTCAGAAATCCGAATTTTTGAAGGGGAAATCCAAGGGATGTACTTCTGTCAGGTTTTCAATTGGCCCTTTCGTCTTCAAGAGATCATGTCTATCAGTAGTTATAACTGCTCGAACCACCCATCCTACTTTCCATAACTGGTCACATGGGTCTATGCAGATTCAAGTACATTGGTAGGTGTGTATTTATGCCTTGAAAATGCAAGTTTTATATTTCCTTCATTGAAACACCTCAGTTCCACCACATCGACCCACTTCATCAATTTTCCACCTATGATAGTGATGCAACAATATTGAAATTTTGTCTTTCGGTAACTTAGGAGAGAAAATTTTTATAGTGTTTAACTACCGAAAGTGTAGATATCAGAAAACAACCATCTTTCTATCACGCGCATCACTGAATGTTCTCTACCTGTCATCTTCAGTCAAATAATGCAGAAATCAGCCCCAAATGCCACAGTAGTATAACAGTCACAAGCCAACTCATGAAAAATCCAAAGACAGGGTTCATGTGAGAATCAAAGAAATGTATGTTCGAGCGTTGAGTCACAAGGAGAATGAATGGAAGCATTGGCAGTGGAACGACTGCATACACCGAGCATTAAGCCACATGGAGAAAAATCTCATGAGTCCAGGTTTTTTTCCGTCGGGGATTTGGCCGACGTAGATATTTTAACAACTGCAGCCCTGATCCCTAAATTCACTAAAGTATTAAAGGATAAGCCGGGTCAAATAAAGATTAAGAAAGATTAACGTTCATAAATCTCATTGCAATTTCGCGATTTGGGATTTCTCGCGTCAAGTATTATCGAAGTCCCAAAAATTAAATCCACGAAAGGTTAAAGATTAATTGCTAATCGTGATTAATTAAGAGATTAAAACAAATGATTATCATCTAATTAATCCCATCGCAATTTCACGATTCGGGATTCCTTGCATGTCATAACTCTTGAGGACAAAACACCCGAAACCCGAAGGCTCGAAAGAGTGCAATGTAAAAGCCAAAATCTATTTCGTGGATTTGGCCATCGGGGATTTGGCCAACGTGGAAATTTTAATAACCACTGCTTCGTTTCCCCTAATCTCAAAAACCTAAAATCGGGACTCCAGTCATATGCAAAATTGCTTTAGAAAAACGCAATTTTCTCAACCGTGGAGAGGTCATTTTTCGCGTTCGAATAGTCTATCGACATATAAAAATCCTAAGTTGTCTAGTGGTGTCTTCATAATTTCATTTTGATCTTGGTAAGGTGGTCAAACATCCCCCGCAAGATGAGGTTCGTTTTCAGAAATGTGGCGTTTTTTACTGTGTTGAGTCATCATTTTCAAATGAGGATTCTGAGCGACTGGATTATCATTTTGAGAAAAGGTTGGAGCATTTTGTGCCTAACACATCATATATCATTAGACTCTTTCAGTTTTCCTACAGGTGTCACATATTAGGAGAATCGAATCCATCTCAATCCCTAATTTTTAGATTTCATATTTTCCTATTTTGACACATATTTGTTAAATGCGGATTTGGTGAAAACGAAAAGGGGTCTCAGGGAACTGAGAGAGGTTTTTTCTCAGAATAAATAGATGAAAAAATCCTCTTTCAGTTTATACACAACTGCCATGATTCGATAGATACAGAGCCATAACCGCAACCCTAGTTTTCGGCAGTTTGGCCCATTTTCTATGGCAGAAAGTTTCAAGAATTGGTTGTAACTGTTGTTATCTTTAAGATTAGAGATGATTTCGACCTCAATACATATATGAGGCATATTTGTAAAAGGTAGAGAGGGGAAGACACAGGAGTTGTACTCCTGGGCTGTAGCTTTCATTTTCAGTTTAATAAAAGATTGCAAAAGCATGTTTTATCCATATCAGAATTCTTGTAATGTTGCTTGCAGAGTTTGTCCATTTTCTTAGTTTCAATATCACTCCATCTATATTTTCTTCTCGATTTGTAACTATTTTGTAATAGAATTCATCCTCTGTTAGATTCTCTGTTGTAGACTAGTTATAGGTTGTTTCTTGCAGAGATCAAGGTTCAAAATTCATCATTTGCTAGATGCTCTGTCCCAACCATCTCTTTCCACTAATTTATGCTTGGAATTCACTCATCACTAAGTGCTCCTTGTGTATTGATATGTTTTATGTTTATTCTACTGCCACACTTTTATAAATCCTTCTCTTTGTAATTAGTTTCTATCTCGCCTCTACTCCATGGATTTCCATTTCCGAAACACTCTTATTATTTGCTTGATCATTTGACTCCATGCCCAATGGACTCCCTCCCGGTCCAAACCATCAACCCTAAAAACCTCAAAACTTTTTGTTACCCACGGATCTACCCGCTGTTAAGCTTATTGGATATCTTATTGTGAAATATATTTGATAGATCCCTCTCAGGTTGGAAGGGGCAACTTCTAATCAAAAGTGGTTCATGGTTATCTCAGAATTTACTTGCACCCAACCCAAATCAAGT